>JALMGF010000017.1:7127500-7160000 GCA_023333645.1 Sceloporus occidentalis | reverse complement strand
GTATTCCATTTGCTACTGGTTATATATATATATATATATATATATATATATATATATATATATCTATATCTATAGATATATTTCTTTTGGCATGGTATTGAACAGCCACTGTTCTTGTCCTGTGGATGGTAGACTCTGAAAAATTGCAAGTTTCATATTTGTTTTCTGCACTGATCGTGTCATTATTTATCTACAGAGAAAAGGCTGCTTGCAGTTTCCTGAAGCATATTTGATGTTAAACGCACGCTCTCCTTCCGTTTGATTGTGGTGTCTGTTGCATACCAGCCGCACGTATCATAAATGACATATGCATTGACATTTACATGTGTACTGTCATGCAAAACCATTTCTTGCTACACTGGGCACAATGCCTTTGAAAGAATACATACTTTGATTTTATTTTACTTATAACACCCGGGCTCTTACCACGAATTTCTTCTGCATGTACCAATTAAATAAACAGGGAGGGCATTTCCTGTTAAGTCCCTCTGAAAATAGGATTAAAAAAAAAATTCTGACAGTGTAGCGACTAACTGAATAAAATAAATGCAGAATAGCATATTCACCTTTCTAATCAACAGATTGCTTCATGTGGAAAGCAATTTGATTGATTTCAAAATATGCATTTATTTTGTGATCCTTGACAACATGAGAGGGTCAAGTGTTAATAATAATATCCTTTTTTTACATTTCTCACCAGTAAGAAATGAAGTAGAGATGGCACATGTTTTATAATTTTTATCAAAGACAAAGACAGTACCAAAAAAAATAAAAATGAAGACAGGTGGAAAGGTAGCATAATTTACAAATCACCATACACCAATACACCATAAATAATAACCAACATTTGTATTGTATATATACATATATATATATATATATATATATATATATTACACACACACACACATACATATATATATATATATATATATATACACACACAGACATGCATATATATATATATATAGTACCAAACTAAAATGCATTTTCAAAAAACATTGTCATGTTTTCTATTTTCAATCTTGATCACCCAGAGGGACTCCACTGCCTCATGAAGGTCTGTAGAGAAAATCATTTTATTATATAAACAGACTTTATTGGCACTTTTGTGATTTTTTTTGTAGTAGCAATATAAAGAATCCCCTCAAAATATCATACCACAGCCTATAATGCCAGGTCTGCAGATAATGGAAGATTGTAGGAACAGAATACAACGAAACCAAGTTTCCAAAATGTTAAACTCCATATGCTCAGCGTTCCCCTTTAAATAACAATCTCTCTCTCTGTAATATATAAATAAATGACTGTTTTATTTTTTTATTCGTTCATCAAAGAGTTCCCCTGACGATCCTCGTCTAGCTGCATCTTTGCTCAAGCACTTATGTTTTTGTTTTTTTAATCCTGAGCCTATATGGAATTCCACAACTAACATTGGACTACTCTATGTCTCTGGAACAATGCGGCGCGACACTTCAAACATCTGCACGTAATACTAAGATGAAAACAAAATCTAAAGAGTTCAGCTCCAAGCACAAAACACTTTTCCAAGCCTAAAACTGATACCTTTACATTAGAGACACCACGCTTTTTAAACAAGAAAACTTTGTATTCATCAACAGAGCATAAAAACCCACTTAAATATTTTTTTTCAGCATTTTACGAAAATCTTTATTTACCTGCCTTTTAGTTTCAAAAACGTTCACTTGTGTGGATCTTACTTCCATAACTCATTTTACATTTTATACAATACTTTAACTTGTCTTATAACAAGAGGGACAAAGAAGGTAACACTTGCACCGCAATTGTCCCTGATATAAGAAGATCCATTATATCAAGGACCTGCTTGTGCTCCAACACTTACCCTTCATAGTGATAGAGGCATAAGCAGAACTTTGAATATATGAGGCTTAAAATCAGAGACCTTTTACCCACATAGTAAGGCTCCATGAAACTACACAACACCCAGGATAGCTGCCAACTATCCCTACCAGGATCATTCCTTCCAGAGACACACACTACAAGTCATCATAAGCACTTGAGTGCATTTGATAGCCGAGAGTTCCTTTTAGAATTCCTTGCTGCCCCTGCAAATGAATGGGGTATTCTGCAGGGTCTATTACGGGCTGATTTCAAAAGGAGTGCTTTCCTGCCACTAATTGGCTGCTTCATGTTGTCGCTAATCAGTCTACAGAGCTGCAGCTTCTCCTTTTTACATGTTCAATGAATGCATGGTAAAGAAACCACAAAGTACTCGTACATGCGTTCTTTGTTCAGTGGACTGCCAGGGACACTGGAGTGTCCCTTTAACTCTCATTCCATGATTTCCATGGTTTTTGAATGTGACTTTTTTTTAATGGATTTCATAATCAATGTGCTTCCACATGAGGTGTTACTACTCCGCATTAAAGTGTCCCAAGAATATACAGTATGTTTTAATCCCTATCCACAATAACTAATGAAAAAAAAATCTGTACAGTTGAAAGTACTAGCAGCTGGCAAGGCAGATTCTAGATGCGCTGTTTGATTTCAGAATGTGTACAGCTCTTGATGTAGTTTGCTTGTACATGTTTGGATCACGCTGGCTTACCTCATGAGTTACCAGCATGATGCCAGGGTTTGGCACTGATTTCCAACTAACACTGTCTTCAAGCTTTCAAGGTGCCAATAATACTGATATATTCGGTATTAGAAATTCAATCGTCTTATTTGTTTTACACAGTATACAGAGTGTTTGTGTATAACAACACTGAAACAGCTGTGTGAGATTAACATTTCTCTTCAAATAAAACAAAAAACAAACATTGTTAAAAAAAAACCAAAACATCCTTTTCTCTACTCAAAAATGGAGATGGGCTCGAAACATGTATATACATAATACATTTTATTTTTTTAGTACAAATTATATATATATATATATATATATATATATATATATATATATATGCTAATCATAACTTCTAATGACACATTAATGCAAAATGCATTTTCAAAATATGTGATTCTTTAAGCCTTGACTGAATTTGTCAAATATACTTGAGAAATATTGGGCAAAATTATTGGTTGTAATCAAGGTTATTGTAATTCGGTTGCACATGTGACCTTTGTGATCTGGTATTTAAAGACATGCATGAAGTTCTCCAAAGGAACTTTCATAACCAGATTTAATAAAGTGTCCTCCAGAGAAGAGCACTTCATAAATCAAACACTGATAGAAGATAAGGTGTGTTTGTTTTACATCCAGATTATTTTTTATCTTTCTCTAACAGTTATAAAATATGCAGTATTATCCCTATGTACCACCACAATTATTATTGGTTGCATTAATAAAGTAACATTGTATTTATTACTATCATTAATAATACTATTGAACCAAGCCACCAACTCAGAAAACCACATTGTATTTACTCCTTATACTTTTGTGCGTCCCAATAACCTTACTAATTTTTAACAACCCTACAAAATTCCCGACTTTTTACCACCGTGGGATAAGGTTGCCTTAGCATTTATCGGATGGGTTTACATTGATTTGTTGCGTTATATTAACTTATCCATGTGAAAAAATGGATCTTTTTAGCTTTAGGAGTTATTAACAGTCATGCTAATATGTTTGCAGCAACTGGATTCTTTCCCAACAGTTATAAATATTATATAAATACTATAATTGTTTGCTGATCAAAAAAAAAATATAGCTCTAAAAAGACACTTCCATATCTGGAAACGGAGTTTGACATGGAGTCTCTGGGAGAATCCCTGCTTCTCCAGGTCTCCTGGTCAGTTTCTTCTTTTTCTAGGCAGGGTGTGGTTATACCCACTCACTCCCCATGTTTTAACGGCTGTCGGGACTAGCCTCGCCTCATATGTTAAGCTAGTCGCCCAGGGCATACAGAGCTCCAGGTAGCCTACCCTAAGAAGTTTCCAGTTATGGGCATAGGTATCCAGTTAAGATAAATGATGCACACCTTAAAAAATCAAAACAATATGAAGGGGAAAAAAACTACTAAAGTAGAGGTGAGGCATTATAAGTCTCAGTCACATGGTGTATAAAAATTTAATCTGTGTTGTACTCTTGTATACTTTTTTTGTACAGTATCAATAAACAGATGAAATATAAGGAGTTTAGCTGTTTTTAATTGGCCCTGCATGCACAAGCACCTGGAGATCACATACTTCATGGACTAAGTAAATTGTGAACTGGGATCAACATCTTTTAGTCTCTGAATATATATTGTGGGCTATATAGCAATAGGTTAATGCAAATTCACAAAACAGGGAACGTCATGGAAGAAATAATTTTCACTTTAAAGTGGCAAGGTATAATTGTAATCAGTGGCTGGTTATACCGTGGGCTCTTGGATAGAAAATGCCATTACTAGGCTGACAGTATTTTCATGCACAACGAGAGTATTTTGGAGGTTTTAAAAATAACTAGAGAGTCAATTAAACTAGAGAGTTGTCAACTAGTGTATAGAGAAATACTTCAATCTCCTATGATCTAGCTAGGTGCTAGGAGATGTAGGCCCTGCCACTCTTCATCAGGATAAGTAATGTTTCATTTAAAAGGATTTTATGGAATTTTTATGTTTTAATTCAATTTAGTTAATTATTATTCTGCTGCAACGCCCAAACTGAACATGTCAACCAACAAAATGGAAAAAAAGAGCCTTGTCTTACCTACACATTGCGTGACCATTATGGACATTTGACATGACTGCTTTTGACTTGGTCATTATCTCCACATTTGATGTCATATGTAAGAACACCCAACCAACTTTCTAGCACTAAGCACTTAGAGATGTGTGTGTATAGGTTGCAGGTGTGTATAGGTTATGTGATTTACAGAGAGTGTAACATGTCCCATCACTTGGGTGTTTACTTGACATCAGGAAGGGTTTTGTCCTTTGTACCTCAGTAGAGTTAAAGATCAGATACATTTTTGGAGCACCTTAAAGCTTGTTTTAATATACTCAGCATTGGGGATCTATTTTGCTTTTTGCACTGGCAAGAAACGCTGATAAATAGTTACACTATACCCTATTGAAAATAACATTTTGTTTCAATGCGGTACGAATGTCTAATACAAATTAAACAGAATCCAAACATAGAAGAACTATTTAAAAATGAAATAACCCTTGTTTCCTCTAATAAATATAAATTGGATGCAGCTAATTACTGTTGAATATTATTTCACGAATTGTGGCGTTACGCATATCCCTTTTCACTTCGAGTACCCTGAGCCTTGAAACACAGCCAAATAATAATTACTGTGGAATGTGCACTCATTTAAAAATTACTAAATCATATTAACATTTCTCTAGGTACTGAAACAGTTACATGAAAAACAAATTTGTTTTAAATGTTATTAGGGCAAACCATGAATATATTTTCTTAAATAGTGTTTCTTTTATGTTTAGTGGGCAATTAAGGCATATAATAATTAGCCAATCGTTAACGTGGTTGTACACGTTGTTAATTTCTGTCCAATTTTTTATTGCAATGGTTATTTAAAATTTTAAGATATAAGACAGAAACTTCTAAGAAAAACTGTTGTGTGTGTAATTTTCATGCGATGGTTCCACAAGACTAATCCTGCTTTAGTAATCAATTTGAATGCTAGATATATTGTTATTCTCTGGACTGGCTTTTCTTAATTCTGTTATAGTATCAAAACTTTATTTAATTCTGTTTCCAAAGATTCTGTTTTTATTAGGAACCCCATCATGCATAGTAGAATGGTGTTACAGAATTTCTTTACTGTAGGCTCAACTAATTTCTTTAACCTTTTGTAAACATGAAGAAGAATAACATATAATATTTTAGAAATACCCATTGTAAGAAAATTAAGCTGAGAGCTGACACATTTTTTGTTTATTTAAAGAAGCACAGTGTGTTTCTGGATTCAATAACTTAAGCCGCAGAAGAAATCCATATGAAACATATGTATAGGTTCTTAGTGCTTTGCGAGCCTGTAATGCATAAACATACCCTTGTATGGGCTACATTTTGTCTCGATGAAGTTCTCAGAAATCCTATTTGAGATACAAGATATTTTGTTCAGAAAAGCTGTTATATCTTCTTTCTCCATTCAGTCATTTGTAGATCAAACAAAGCAGCCCAATAATTCGAATTATTGAACGCTAGGAAAAAATATTCCTATGTATCATATATTTTTGAACAGAACCTTGAAGCTTACTAATTACCTACCAGGCATTTTGTAAGCTAAAGGAGAGTTGTAAGTAAATTATCTATTTTTCTGTCACACGGTAACAAAGCATTCCCTGCAAAATAATGAACACCACAAAACTTGGAGAATTCAAGAATGTATAAAGAATAAATAATTATTTCTGCAAAGGGGCCTTCTGCAAGGAATGATGTTTCTAATACTACATTTTAAGCTGTAGAAGTGTTAAAGGACCACTTAGGGCCCTATTTTCATATAAAATGCATATCTGATGCCATTTTGCATGCACTGCATGCAAGCTGGTTTATATATTCTTTAGTTAATGGAGTTAACAAATGAGACCTCTGTCTCGTTTTCCTTCTCCCCAAAGGTTGCCTCTACTAAAATAAGGAAGTAAAAGTAGCATATTCTTTAAATAATAGCAGGTTAGTAGCCAATTGCCCCCCTTGCCTGCACTACACGGCCTCCTTTGTATTGATGGTGACACACAACTCAAAGGGAAAACATTTTACCTCAATATCAACAAAGACCTAGACATACACAGGGTCAGCCATTTATACATGGCTTTATCTTTGTGTGTTTTCTGTCTTCCCTTACTGTGCATAATTCCTTTCAAATTAATATTTCTTTTTTTTTTGTTCTGGAACACCTGTTGCAAAATATAATGGGCTGGTATTTGAGACCTTTTAACTATAATTCATGGTATACTTGGAAAAAATAGCTTTGCACATCGCCTCTGAT
Source organism: Sceloporus occidentalis (assembly GCA_023333645.1). NCBI lineage: Eukaryota > Metazoa > Chordata > Lepidosauria > Squamata > Phrynosomatidae > Sceloporus > Sceloporus occidentalis. The sequence goes on along the minus strand of JALMGF010000017.1, from coordinate 7,153,078 downwards.
ATCTGAATTTCACAGCTTGTTAAACCTTTCATTCAAACGGCTCTAAAAACTATAGTAAATATTGATTTTGTTGTGCACTGAGGCATGAAGACCGCATTCAAAGATGTCTGAACCCCTTAGGGTTAGGAAGTATCAATTAAGGTCTTAAATCTGACACAGTGTGTGATTGTGTAGAGTCAAGCAGTGTATGTGAATACATGCCATCATATAGTTTTTCGGATTCAAAGCATTCTTTAAATATGTGTCAGCATAAAGAAATAAATAAATATATATATATATATATATACACACACATACATACATACAGTATATACACATTCATATGCACACACACATTTTTGCTAACACATTCTTTCTCTGTAGGTGTGCATCTACTAATCCATGCAGATTTATTTTGGAAAAGTTTATATTGTTCTTCCCAGAACATCTGTACACCTCTATCTTTAAAGGAACATCTAGTCCCCAAAACATGTATTTTGTATCTTTGTATGGCCTCCTCTGTATCTGACTGCATGCAAGTTAGAGCGTGCGTTCTTTAGTTACTAGAATTAGAAAATAATACATCTGTCTCATTTTCCCCTCCTCTGTTTGCCTCTACTTGGCACATGCTCAGTAGCACTCCCACTACCGTCACTAAAGCAGCCGCCTAACTCCAATAACTAAAGAACGTCTGCACAGTTTCGCTTGCATTCAAATGCTCCGGAGTCCATGTCAAATGAATTTAAAATGAAAACAGGGCCTGGATGCCCCTTAAATAAGATTAAAAACAATAATAACAAAATGCTGAAGTCAAAGCCAGAATTTCTAATGATTACAAGGCGACCAATGAGTTTCCACTAGTACTGGGAGTTTAAATCCAACCTCACAGATTTGCTTTTGTTTGAAAATTCTTCTCTTTTAAAGCTCTGCATCAGGTTTTAACTTCTGTAAAGGGGTATGTACTGAAGACTTGATACACATAAAGGGAAAATAAACACACATTATAAAGCGTCAACAACTTTATGCAGTGCAAAATCCGGGAATAACGCGAAATGTATAATATAACAAACTACAGGATGGCTGACCTTTCATGAATATTTTTTTAAGAAAAATCTCACATCTGTTTCCAGTCTCATTACTTGTCTTATTTGTATAACCTTATTTTTTTTAAAGGTTGAATTTCTAAATCAAATATGAATTCCCAGGTTACGCCAAGTCACTGCACTGATCAGCGTTTATTTATTTGGTTCTATACGATGGTGGTTGCGGGTGTTCACTGCAACTAACATGACATGGCCAGCGGGAATAAATATTTTATGAGATACAGACTATATGTGTCCCTGTTTATAAGATATTTTCACATTGTAAATTGGTTTAGAGTTCTGGAGCAATCAATTGTTACTGCTGTGAAGACATGGCAGTATGGCCATTTAATATTAATTTAACCAAACGTCTGGTTAAAGACACACACAAATATTTTTCATTGTATACTCGGTGCTTTTTGACTTGGCAAGTAACTCCCAGATGAAATTGATGAGAGGTAGATGAATATTTTAAGCGGCCCCAAATGAAAAATATAGGGGGTGTGATTGTTAATAAATTCCATTGTCAGAAAATATACTCCATTTTGTTACACATATCTCACTGACTGGTACAGGTTTTTGATGCCAAAATTGTTATACATTGGGACAATTATTTATCTAAAAAGTATATTTTTTAATTATTTTAAATGCTCAAAATTACCATTATTTTCTTCATAATGGGCTTTCCTAATGTGTATTTAATTCTAGTTTTAAACATGCTTTATAACATGCTACTGAAAGAATGATTTTGTTATTTCATATACTGCTCATATTTACGTGATTAGCCTGATAATTTTATAAGAATAATTTAACACAAAATCTAACCTGTTGATTAAATTTGTTGTTTTCCTTTCTGATCCTTTTTTTTTTGATGAGCTAATGAGCTGGTCTGATCTGAAATGATATGTATTTTGCATTGTAATTTCATCAAGTTTTTATAAGGGGGGGGGAAACACACACACAACTAGACACATCACTGGAAATGTGTAGCTCCTCCTGTCCATAAGGTATTTCATTGGACAGATTTCTAAGTCACTTGTAGCATTTCCATGATTAAGCTACATATGAAGGATGTGAAAAATCTTTTGAAAATAGTTGCGATTGATAAATCTATTTAAAAGTTACTACTAATATTTTGTTTATTTACTAAAAAAATGATTGATACAAAGCTCAATGACCTTTGGTTTTAAGCATCAACCTGATCACTACATATTTCATGGACTGAGCTATAGTTATTTCATTTTTTATTTTCTACATTATCAGTCAGTGATATTATTTGCTATTGTTGCTTTAGGTTACCAATAGCTACTAATATTTCAAATGGCCAAATGGGACTCTTTGAAGGCAGTGGCCTTTCTGACTAGTTCTAGGGAACGACCATTAAACGAGATCTTTATTGGCTACATAAGTCATCTAAAACAAGCATCATATGTAATGTGTGGGTGATTGAACTTCACATTTATACTTACTTACATTTAAACAAATGTATTTCACAAAATATTTGGCTCTCCAGGTTATTATACAGAATTTATTTTACCCAATTGGTCTAAGGCAGGCAAATGCAATAGGCATCCCCCATCATGGAATACAAATGCAAAGATGGTTAGTGACAAACACCTTTTTTATGGCTCTGGAAAGCATTAATCGAGTTCCTTGCATTTTTTATTTCATTTAAGCATTGAAAAATGGCTGTTTTGTCATCCTTGTTTATAGGAGGCCTCTCCAGTGTATGTATCTTGTTAAGAACAAATCGACATTGCAAAGCAGTAGACATATTTCTACCTTACACCTGATCATCTCATTGCTATTTTAAATGATCTAAATAACGAAACGTATTTTCTATTAAGCCAATTACTTTGTAACCAACTATCCAATACTAGCACATTTTTATTAATATCCTATGAACAAGATAAATTCAGCTTCCTGAAAAATCGGCCCACCAAATATGACTCCCTGTTTAGCAGTATAAGCGAACAGAGGGATTAATGACTAAACACAGAATACTACATTAGACACAAAATTATTGTTTCAACTCAAAGGATAGATTAACAGATGTCAATCTTAACTATGGATGTTGGCGAGTTAAAACAAATCATTATATATTAATAGTGATATTAGTGATATCTTGTCAGCAGTGGGGGGGACTTCTTGGCCACTGTCATTCAGATGGTTTTTACCCTTGGTTAACTTGGTTGAGGCAAGTTTCTATTGAAATCGATGCAACATCAACTAAGGGAAACTCAAACCTGCTTCGCACAGGTACATAAGTAAATAAACACAGCGGTTCGCACAAACTGGCAGACTGACAAATGTGATATAAAACCAGCTTGGCATTATCTATAATTCAAATTCTGTATTCCAAGAACCATTATGCCTCTGTTCGGTATGATCTATACATCTAAACAGAGAATATGTATTTATTTTTTATTTAGACTATCTATTCTATTGATGAAATGTCAGATCAAATGATATGTGGAAAAATCTCTCATGAACGTTTTTTCTTTTTCTTTTTTTTATATTTATATAAATTGATTCAGAAACCAAGTCTAGGCCTTTCTATGCTGACTCTGCATGACCGGGAATATGAAACATGGCCGATAAACACTTCAGTATGTGAATTTCATAGCCAGCAGAACTTGCAGTATATTGAAAGTAGTACATCTAAATGTCTGGGATTTCCAGTAGCTCATGAGTGTGTATACAAAACTGCTGATCATTTAACCCCTTCGAGACAAAGGCTGATTTTACTTTTTGTACCCTTTGTGACAATGGCCTTTTTAACATTTCTGCGCTGCTTGTGTTTAGCTGTAATTTTCTTCTTTCCCGTTTACTGAACCCACACACATTAGATATTGTTTTTTTCAGGACAAGAAGGGCTTTCTTTAGATGACATTGTTTTGATTGTATCATATTATTTACTATTAAAAAAATTATAAAATATGGTGAAAAATTTAGAAAAAAATGACTGTTTCTAACTTTTAGTTGAAAAATCTTTTACTCATCTATAAAAGGTAATGAAAAAACCTGCTAAATAGATTCTACTATTTGTCCTGAGTTTAGAAATACCCAATGTTTTTATGTTTTTTTGCTTTTTTCTACCCATTATGGGGCAATAAGTACAGGTAGCGTTTTGCTATTTCAAAGCCATTTTTTCCAAATCTGGTAATTCTTCCCCCCATGTGCCATTTCGGGTATCTTTGAACCCGGCCAATGCAATTTACCCCATCAAGTCATATATTTTTGAAAACTAGACAGCCCAGGGTATTCCAAATGCTAGTATTTTAACTCTTTCCATGCACCATATCTACCACCAGTCTTTGTCAAACTTTATGGTAGTCATTTTTTTGCATTTGTTTTGTCATACACATTTTACTTCAGGTATGAATTAAAATGTTCTAGTTTATGTCACTATCACAAAACACCCCAATATGTGTTCAGCAACATCTCCTGAGCGCAGCGATACCCCACATGAATGATTTTGCCTGGCTGTTTGGGGGCAAAAGGGCCACATTTGGGGCATGCGCATTTTTCAATGTTGAACTTTGGCATTTGGGGATCCACTGCCCATGCCCTATTTGGTACATCTTTGAGCCGGGCCATTTCAGTGTGCCCAATAAACCCATATATTTTTGAAAACTAGACACCCCAGGGTATTTCAAATGCTAGTATTTTAACTCTTTCCATGCACCATATCTACCACCAGTCTTTGTCAAACTTTGTGGTAGTCATTTTTTTGCATTTGGTTTTCCACACACATTTTAATTCAGGTATGAATTAAAATGTTCTCGTATATGTCACTATCACAAAACACCCCAATATGTGTTCAGCAACATCTCCTGAGTACAGCGATACCTCACATGAATGATTTTGCCTGGCTGTTTTGGGGCAAAAGGGCCACATTTGGGGCATGCGCTTTTTTCAATGTTGAACTTTGGCATTTGGGATCCACTGCCCATGCCCTATTTGGTACATCTTTGAGCCAGGCCATTTCAGTGTGCCCAACAAAACCATATATTTTTCAAAACTAGACACCACAGGGTATTTTAAATGCTGGTATTTTAACTCTTTGCATGCACATATTTTACCACCAGCATTTTTTCAAAGTTTGCAGTAATATTTTTGTGTGTGTATTTTTCCCACACACACCTACTTTATGTATGAATTTACAGCTCCTGGTATATGCCGCTGTCACACGACACCCCATAATGTGTTCAGCAACATCTCCTGAGTGCAGTGATACCCCACATGCATGGGTGTGTCATTTTGTGGGGGAACTAAAAGGCCACATTTGGTACGTGTGCATTTTTCTAATTGGAAATTAGATGTGTGGCCATCCTTCCCCCCGTGTTAATTGGGACGTTGTTGAACCTGGCCCATTCAATTTACCCCATCAAATCATACATTTTTTAAAAGTAGACACCCCACGGGCATTTAATATGCCAGTATTTTAACTCTTTCCATGCGAGAATTGTTTTAAGCTAATATGCTAATTTTAGGACTTGCTCACAAAAATATATTTTTTATATATATATATATTTTTTTTTTTAAAAAATTTAACATTTTTTTTCAACTTGGAGGTTCCCCTGATAGTGACATCAGTGGGAATGATTTTTACATTTTACTGTTTTTTTACTATCTTTTTCTAATTATTATTAATTTTATTTTATTTTTTAATTTATTTTTACTAATCACACTGTGATTAGAAAGCTGGGCTCCATTGACTTGCATGGTGAATGCAGTACCTGTATTCAACCTGCAAGTGGAGCCAAAGTTCTCTAGATGGTCTGGACCATCTAGCGAACTTTTAAAATTTGTGGTTCCTGTTACAGGACGGCGGCCATCTTCCTTGATGGCGAAGATTGCCGGCAGCTGCGGCTGTGACCGCTCTCCGGAGCGGTCACAGCCCATCAAAAGGTTAGTGTTTGGTGTCGCTGGATGCCTCCTGATCGAGGCATTCCAGCGACACCATTTAAGTTTAGGAGGCGATCGTCGATCGCCTCCTAAACGCTTTTAAAACGGGCGTCCGCCGCCATACAAAGTATGGCGGATGTTGACGCCCCGTGGAGGGGCCAGAGATGGCCCCTTCGTGCCGATCGCGGCGTTGCTGAATGCCTCGAGGTCGAGGCATTCAGCAACGCTTTTTGGGTGCAGAAAGCGATAGTAGATCGCTTTCTGCACCCGTTTAAAGACGTGCCGGTCCTGGCACGTCAATTGTCGTAAAGCACATGCTTTTCCGTGCCGTGCCAGGACCGGCAATTGTCATTAAGGGGTTAAAAAGCAGATATGAACACAACTTATTTGCGAATCATAATGAAAAGGAAAAAAACTAAATTCCATTAACTTTTTAAAGCTCATAAAATTACAAATCTATTTTAAGAATGAATCAATAGATGGTTCTAAAATAACCAGAATGTGTCCGTATATTGTTGATATTAATCCAAATGTAAGCATAAATGTAAATATGTTAAGTATCGAATAACCAGTATAACTGGATAAAAGTCAAATAAAAAAAAAGGTAGAGGCAAAAAAGCATAAAATCTCAGTTGTATAAGAAAAAACTGCTAATCAACAAAAGCACTATAAAACTTCCAATACAACATAACAAAAAAGCAGATATACATTATTTCATTTTATACAACTACATACAGAAGCACAGAAATAACAAAAGTAATCCAGTAATGTTCACAGTTAATTCCAAAAATTGGTTACATGAATCTGAGGGAATACAAATACAATTTTTGAAAAACCATTGTAGTGACATTTTTATTTGTTTTAATAAACAGCATTAATGCACTTAACATTACTTGGGGAATGTTTCACCTTATATTTCATGGCCGTGCTTCTCATCTAACCAAACCGATGGAAAGATCAAACACGCTGTAAAGACAAATTGCTATGTAAGCCACTAAAGAACACATTCTGGTTTCAAACTATTTTGCTAACAGCATGGTGGTAGCCTTCTAACCTTACTTGGCACTAGTGCATAATTAGATACACAGGGGTGTGACTCCAATTGAAGGTGTTGGCATTGTAACACTCTGTGAAAATATTAACTATGAGGTTAACTCTGATTTTCTCTTCTTTAATTAAACGCACATGGTACTAATGAGGTAACCCACTGTTCCTTGATAGCACTAATTAGCTAAGAGAAGAGTATACTCTCACACTGCAATTTAAACCTAAAAATAAGGTTGAAATATGCTAATTGCTAGCAATTTAAAACCATACATGTTGAAGAACTAGTCATAATAATGGAAATGGGATGTTTTGCAGCTAGGCAGCTGTAAGTTTTAGTTAAAACAATAACAAACGACATGCTTTTAACTAAAATTAACAAGGTCAGCAAATGAAAATGCAGACACCCTAGTTTCACAAGATGTATTCGTAAATGGCGAAGGTTCTAAAGGAACTAGAAGAAACAATACATTCACATTTTACTACAGCTAAATTGGGACCCTAATGGGAAGGTTTGCCTGTCATAATAATATGCATAATTTTAAAGATGTTTTTTTTCCCCACCAAATAGAATAAGCAAACACGTTTACACTATTAAACACCAATCAAAGTCGAAAAATAAAGATTTCCGCAATCTCTGTTATCTAGACTGACCAGAGGTCTTTAACCTCTTTAACCCTAATGGGAACTTCAGAACCTGCTGACTGCAAATGTATTTTCCAATAGGAACGATCATGTCCGCAATATATATCTTATAAATCAATAACAATGACGACAAATTGCCCCAATGTTTGGCCAGAACACACAATGCTCTTAAGTATATCAATCTGTGTTCTAAGCCTCTGCCTGCATAGCATGGACACCGTTAGGGCATTTTCATATGCCGTTTAACTTTTAAATACTATGTTAATAGTTACTCAAGCGTCAGCAATAGAAAACGTTTTGTAAACTGTTGCAGTACCACTAGTATTGAAAAACATTTTCAGCATGGACTAACTCATGCAGTTGAGCAAAATATAGAGAGCATAGTAGCATCCTGTCCACCTATGCCAAAGCAGGTTCTGAAAACAGTTGCATATTTATGTGATATATAAGTATACATAAGTAGAAGCCCAATTAGTAGTTATAACCATTTAAACTTTTATAACAAACTTCTACCTGTCACTTCTGTATGAAGATTAGCAGGCAGGCATTAACAAAAGTGATAGTAATAAGTTGGGACCTTGTAAAAATTCGGTTTATTGAATTCACTCATCCACTGCATCTATTTACAACAAAGAAGCACGTTGCGCAAATAGTTCTACAGTGTCAGATGCTTTAAATACAAACATTTGAGTGCTACTCGGTAAATAACCTATGTGCTAAGCAATGGATCTTGTAGAGATAGATAGAACTCTGTAATAAAGAAATATAGAACAATCGTAGATGGTGAAAGAATAAAAGCAAACAGGTTTAATTCGAGTATAATATACTCTTTTAATATATTATGTTCTACACAGCAATTTGACAATTGCTGCAAAATTGCTATTTGCATAATCTGAATATTACAGCTGTTCTCAATTTTAACCAGCTGCAGGGTAAATTACCATAGTACTTTGTAGTTCAGTGGTTACAAATTGCACGTGTGCACTGCAAACAGAGAGCTTACTGACTTTCAGCAGCGTAACACTACATTTTTTTTCTTCAACAAGAAACATATGTATTATTGTTTTTAAGGAGGTTTATTGTTCCACATTTTCTTGATGTTATCGCATGAATATGCTTCCACTCTGATTACAAGACAAATAAATGCACATGCTCCTGAAAAGGCATGATAGCCCTGCAACGCCACCGTTTATGTGAAGATTTAAACAGAGACATGGAATTTCATGACAGATGGGCCATTTGGCCCATCTAGTCTGCCCATTATTCCTGATGAAAAGACTCAAAACTTAATTGGTCCTTGGTCTTTTCTTACATTAAGGAGCCTTGTGCCTAACCATGCCATGTATGTTACAATTCTTTCACTATAGTAACATCTACTACATCTGCTAGGAGATATTGGAAGTGCACAACAAATTCACCGTTTGCCCATCTACTCCCAGCACCAGAAGTTCAGTCACTACTGATATTATTAGGGACTGAACCAAGTAGTGTATTCAGGGCTACCTTTAATTCAGAACACAAATGTAGCCTACATGTTCCAGAGACTGACATTAGGTGGCACACAGCAAAGTAGAAAGTGATAGTGTAGAGGTCTGTGAAGGAACAGGGCCCTGGAGCACATACAATTGAGCTGAGGGCCACTAGGATAGGCTTGTTCTGGGTTCCACTATGACAGAGCAACTTGCAGGAAGCCAGTGGTGCTTGAGTTGAAGCAACTTTTCTTCTTCGACCCGGTAAATATATAGAAAGAGATGAAAACTTATGTTGGGGCCATTCCTGGGCTAGCTTAAACCTTATTAAATAGGCTCCCAATTTATACTAAAATCCTAGAGTGGTTAAGAGCTTTTTGATTTGGTGCAAAGTTTAATGATCAATGGTTATTCTGCTGTAGAAGTTGAAGGGAATCCTTTGGAACCACTAACACACAGAAATAACTATGAGTAGCAGTAAAATACCAGTTAAGCCTATAGGAGATATAGGGGGTCCATGAGGGTGAGAAACTAAACAAATCACATATGTGAATGCTCATTGTGAATTGTTATAATAGTGCATAGTGATTCAAGAGGCCACCTACTGGCATCTGGCAAGTGTTTTCAAGAGGCTTAATTTCTAGCCCAAAAACCCAGCAAAGGTATTGAATTGCATACACATTTACATAGACAGTGAAAGCAGAAAAGAACCAACTGGCCCATCTAGTCTGCCCTTTCTGAACTACTCTTTACTTAACACTTTAGGATAGATTTAATGCACTTTCCAAGCTTTCTCAAATTCCTTTACTTTGTTTGCCTGTACTACACTCCCTGAAAGTGTATTCCTGTTATCTACTACCCTTTTTGTGAAGAAAAATGTTTTCATATACTTAATACTGTCCACACCTAATCTCTTAAAAGGTATGAGTTACGGCACACAAAAATTTTATCGTACATGTTTTCAATCTGGAAATATACAGAGGTCAGTATCAACAATAATTTTATGCAATGCAGGAATATTTCTACTAACTACCTTCCTTATATTAACAAAATGTGCAGCAAGATTATAAATATACATACGGATGTCAGGTATAATATTTTTTTCCAATGGAAAGACTGCACTACTAAAATTCAATATAGCTGGGGCGACAAAATACTATACTTAAAGCTATTGTAACTTATGGACGCTAAGGAAAATCCTCATTTTTTTACACAAGTGATTAACAAAGCAGATAATCTTACTCAGGCATTGGACAGTTCTTCCAAAATTTGGTGATCGGGCGGGAATAACTACACGTGGAGAGATGTAGGATCCTATATAAAATAGTAAAAATGTTACACCTCAAGCAACCAATCAGTGGCAGGATAGCACTTCCTTTCACTAGATGTGTTCAGCTGAAAAAAACAAAATGGCGGGTTGTCTGTGGAAAAGGGCAAATGTATATGGAGGAATTCCCAGAATTCAGCTCTTATCCCATGTATTTGCTACAACTTCAATATGTGAAGGCAGCAGTGTTATAGAAACACAAAGATGCCTTCTCATACCTGTTTATCAGCACTTGTTTAAACCTCCATCCCACCTAGTGATTTGAGTGGAATAATAAGGCACTTGTAATGAAAGAAACGCTAGGAGTACCAAAAGGAGATGAAAAATATCTGGGTCAAATTATTTACTTGTATTATTGTTTGATATGCAATATTCATGCTTTCATCTTGTTTCTTAGTCCTAAACTCTCATAACATGTATTTAAAATTTTGCAATGATAGTGTTTCTGGCCCGTAAACCCACTGTTCACAAACCAATAACATCCCAGATTTAATACATTTCATATAAAAACAAAAAGAGCAATTTAATGTTGCACAATAATATGCGAAAAACTATTTTCTTAATTATCTGGTATTCCTGTTTATTTGGTGTGTAAATATATAAGTATCCACTGGTAAAATATCCACGGCTTCAACCTGCCACATTGAGAACTTGAAATGCTTAATTTTCATTTTTTAAATTGTTTGATGCCAAAAAAGTGCCCTGCTGAGAGAAAGTGTTCCTGAATACAGTGAAAAGTCATACAGCATCAAAACAGGCAACACAAGATTTAAGATCTCTCATTTCTCTCTCATTTAATTGAAATTCTTTCTCCTCCAGGTAGTCTACAAGCATAAACTTGTTAAAGGACTGTAACAAGATAAAAGTTATCTGGGAAGCTTAAAGAATCTCAACAAGTGTCACTTGGAGGATAGAAGAGAGAGAGAAGGGATATGACAAAGTGGTTACAGGAGGGAAGTATCTTAAAAATCCTATGACAGAAGGCCATTGTGTAAATTCAGAGACGGCTGTAAAATATTTTGCTTCTAATCAACCCAGGGGTTAACATATTTTGAATTAAAATGTTGTTCACAATTATAATATGATCAGACTGGGTGATTAAGACTGATCCATTTTATTGTTTGCCGCAGGCAGTATGATAAAAAGTCAAGATGTTTGTCTAGTAGATTGGGCAACGATAACAGAGCTATAACACAGACAAATTGCTAATAGGAAAAAAACTAAAAATGTTTTGAAAAATAAAATCTAAATTATTGAAAATTTAGATTTCATTGGATATCAGTAATAAGAATTTTTGGTGGGTGCTAATTGTGACTGTTTAGGCACTGATATCTATAATTCAATTTCTTTATTGTGAGTTAGTGAATATTTGTGTCTACCTATCTATACAATATGGTAAACTTTTAATTATGTATTAAAAATGACAGAATTTGCTATCTAGACTTTTCCTTTAAATGAAAAGATTTATGTGGGCAGACACTAGAAAAGATGGTATTCCAATGGCTCTCCTTGCAATTCAATGGTCCTACTTCTAAAACTGTCAGTGAATTGAAGATGCAAAGACACATGCCTTTCATAGATAATTTAATATTATTTCCCATAAAAATTTCAGCTGAAGGCACACTGATCAAACTCAGTAACACATCCCTCAGTGAACACTTCTTAAAAGAACACAGAAGTAGTGATTCTGTTTCTTGCCTGACAATTTCCCGGGCCAGCATTCGTTTGCATTGGTGATGTGGTAATGGGTACTCGAATCACAAGTGGAATGTGATCACTGAACATTTCATAATCAACATTATTCTCTACAATGGCTTAAAGGGTATGAAGTGCTCGCATATGCAAGAGGAAGGCAGAATAAAATGGAGAACAAATAAATTGAGCTTTATGACATGCATCAGATACATAAAGAAACGTATTTAAATACCTACATTTGGCAAATATTATTTGTGTGTTTATATGACATACTACGCAAATGTATTGCTTGTCCAACCAAACTGATATATTTTTAATCACCCTTCCTTATTGCCATGCTGTCCTTCACCTTTCTAATAAACCGTGGGGAGCATCAATACTTAATAAACACTGGGAATATTGTTTCTTATTTCTACTTAGAACTCGAATTTGCATTTGATAAAAGCGATTATGTCTTGTTGGATGAAATGGTACTTGTTTTGTTCTGTGCTATGACAATCTAAAAATTACAAGCAGATATCTCCAAGCTATTAGATAAGAACAAAGGAAGGCAATCAACAATACAGAGCTTAAGTTGTATTGAAAGATAACATTAACAAACAAGTATGTTTCTAATTGAGTATTTTAGATTGTGCAGAATGTAGGCGAGGGGCTTGTTCACTCTGTATCCCTGCAGAAAACTAATGGCCTTGATAGTTATAAGAGGGATTTATCACTAGACAACTAGGAATATTTTAATTTTTCTAATTATCCTTCCTCCTCTGAATCTATTCAAAGCATAATTGGTTTAATGCATATGTGACTGTCAGTGGACCATTTAGGGGAGATGGAAAATATGGGTGGTACTTACAATGCAGAAATGCAAACAAAAGGCATAAAGGAATTCTGCTAGGTGAAATTTAAAAAGAGATCTTCGACTTACACCTACCCTCCATTCTAAGAAGGCAAATTTCAGTTTCAGTATCCATTTTAAGAGGCAGACCTGGATGTTTTCTTTTCGGGAAAAGTGAAACAAACTATGTCTGATTCATTGTTCCTGGCTTCCCAGAATCAAAGAGCAGTGTTCAGTGACATACGTTGAGGCTGCCTTTCAAAGTAGACGGGATGTTTTCATGAACCACTCTGTGTATTTCACTCCAACAGATGGATTTAACAATTAAACCGCCATTGACCATCCATGCCAAGGATGCCTGCTGTAGAAGTTAGGCAGTAGACATCAGGAAGGGGCTTAGACATTCACGGTAATAGCATGCAGGAGTTGGGAAAATGAGAAGGGCTATAGTAATATTGGTAGTAATATTGTTAAAAATATAGCATGTCTGTGATGATACCCCAAACTGAATTAATACAAGAAGTAGCAGGAAGACACTCACAATTAAAATTGAAAATACGCTTTCCCAAATAAAATGTACATTGTTGCCAACTAATTAGCAGGTTATATGTCCACATAGGTAAGATCTTCTGCTAATTCTTTGTAGCGCTTACATAATATGAGACAGTAATTATTACTAAATACCAGCCATCCTTTGGGTAAACAAAATAGAATGACAACTTTAAACTAAAGTAGTTAAATGTGCACCTACCCAAACAATTACTGGATCATTATGATTATTTATTGTTTTATATAGCGCCATCATATTCTGCGGTGCTGTACAATGGGTAAGCATGACATAACACATATGTAGTAAATAACATAACAATTTGACTTTAAAGCAAGAAGGAAGGAGGACCTTGCTCAAACAAGCTTACAATCACACAATAAGCATAAAGCCTACATTTCAATATCAATAAAGCATCTATCCAACACATATAAAAAAAGTCATAATCCTTGTTTTTTTCTATACATGTAAATATAATTACGCTGGGAACATTGGTAGAAAATACAAAAAAAAAAAGCAAAATCTATGTCAGAAAAATCAATATGTTATGAAAACTTTTAGCTGTGGTACTAAATTGTTGCAACAAATATAGAAAACATGCATAGACGAGTTATTACTTTAGGCTACAATATATATCAACACACATTGTTCATTTGTAAACTAGGGAGATAAAATCCATCATTTATAATTAATAGTTATCTTCGTAGTGAAATTACACACAAGGGTAAGGGTGTGCAGAGAATTGTTTGAAATTATATTGGAAGCACATATACAAAAGGTAGCTTGTCAAAGGACACCACTTACATCAAGGATATTATTATCCGCTTTTAAATGTTAGCAATCACTGTATCAAATGACTGAATAAATTCAATCATGGTATATGATTAACGAATACATTCTAAATACATTTATGCGGAGGTCTACCCAAGAAAGTAAAATTACTAGTACAATAGGTACTCAAAGTTGTCAGGGATAATGTATTTTTTATTTCTAGTTTGCATAAGACATGTTAATATGGTTGATTCTATTTAAAGAAAGTAAAATCTCAAAAAATGAAGTGAAACTTTTCAAACTGATTACATGCAGTTCTATCTGATGGAAAATTACACCCCTTTAAATTAGAAAATAAGTTCAGAGGAAAGGCTATGATTAGGCTTAAACACCAACAACGGTCCTCAAAGGCTGGAATATGGGCACATTTTAGTCTAGTCCCCAAAATTGTATTTTTAGTATGAGTAGCACTCTGATAAAAGTTCAGATGATTGGGTGCTGCTACTTGCATTGACTAGCAATTAAATTGTTCTGAGCTTGAGTAAGAAGCAGGTTGATGTATGCTTTCAGAAGTTAAATGAAACCAAGAAATTATTTTCTAAAATAGGACTGGGGTTGTCCTTTAAGCAGACACCACACACGGTCAATCTTCAACATTCTGTACTTCTCAACAGTTTTAGGGCTGTCTTTAGAGATAAGGGATTTTAAAGAATAACATACTTGCATACTGTATACGTGTATGTATTGATATACACATATTTTGACTTTGGGGCTACAAAACACTGATACAGAGAAAACATTCTGTGCTCCTAAAAAGAGGGACCTAGGAGTCATTTCTAAAAAAAAAACATGATATGTATGGTGGAGGAGTCCCTATGCATTGTTTCTTAATTTCGTTACCAAGTTACCATGTATTTTCAAGATTGTACTTAATCAGGCGAAAAGCATGTGACATTTCTGAACAATATTTAACATTAAAAGAGGTCCATTATCAATGTTCTCATTGCATAGCCTCTATGAAATGACATTTTAGTCGTGTGTAGCGTTAAACTGGAGTTGAAATGTAAACATAGATTATTAGAATGAAAGTAAAGATTTATTTTGCATTACAAACATCAATTTGCAGCTGTCCCTAGCAATACTAGTAGCACACTGTTCCCTATTCCTAATTAAACATCAAATCCATCTGAAGATTAAACTTTTGATTATGTGGCTTACACATTTTTTCTATACTGGCCTGATATAAAGATATCACCTTCAACAAAAGACTACATCTTTTCTGAGAAACAGGACTATATCCATTCACCTTCAACATGCAAACAGTATTTGAGGTTACAAATATGTATACTGGGGCTGCACAACTCCAGTGGCCAGAAAATCCTTACCTAAAAGCATATAGTTTAATGTATTTTTTGAGATGCCTGTACTCAAGCACGAATAGTTTGTGGCCCTCGAGGACTGGAGTTGGGCACCTGGGTGCATAGCATGAATATCCTTCCAAGCTTACAAACCAGTGTTGGTTTTACTAATGCAGTCTCCAAATGCTCATCTAGTACATATGATGACAAACTGGCAGAGAATGTAACATACCTGCAGTGGTCTCTGTTTATCGTTGCTCTTTGGAGACTTGAGCCCACTTGTTTGCTGTTGTAAGAGAAGTTGTCTTGCTGCTTGGAGAGCCTAAAATTGAATAGAAAACACTGAAACATGGAAGGTATACATCTGCACCCGTCTGTAAATTTTTATAAATACTCTTTAAAATACGAAATGTACTCATCAGTGATAGCTTCTTTTTTTTATAATACACACAAATATGGCCAGCCGATGCGTACTACACCAGAAACGAATCTCGGTTTACAGAATGAAAATTCCAGAAGAAAATGCTGTAGAACAAAAATGACTCCAAATGGGCAATTTTGTTTTCAAATGTTATAGACCTCAAAAAGGTGGGTAGCTGCCACAGACTATAGGATATTTTAGGACTTTAGGACAGTTATATACTGAGGATATTTCTAACCAATATTATTTGAACCTTATAGTACCAGGGGTCAAGGCTCATATGGTTCCAAATATAAAATCTTATAAAATGTATCCACAATGAAATAGTAAGTAACTGGCTGGCCACACATAACATGTAGTCATATCCATGAGAGGGCATTCAAAAAGGCCAACTTATCAAACAATGCAATAAGCAGGTCAAGCTTGGTATTTCTTGTAGAGGGAGGTGAGTTTGGTTATAACGCATAGGGAAGTTGCAGAGTTTAAGTTTCATATCACTTCCATTTCCTAAATAAACCCAATCAACACATATGTAGTTTTACTGTTATGGAAATGTCTACTTCTTTATATGTTTAAAGGTAGCTTGGCTGATTCTAAAGTTTTAATAACAATTTAATCACAGGAAGAACTAGTAGGAGAATGCCCTACTGTTCATCCCGATCACAATAGAACATACTATTACACTTAACTAAATATAAGGATATAAAAAAATGATTGGGTAAATAAAGGTAATTTGTAATCTATTTTTTTTTCTTTTGGAAAGCCAATAATAAATCCCAATACAAACAGTATTAACCCTGTTTGTGCCATAATCTTTTTTCCCAGGGAAAATTGGCAACCCCACAGCACACTGAATGAAAGATAGCAAAACATATGCTAGGCTAAGGCAGAGATTAACAGAAGTTCTGCTACAACTACAAATAAATATACCTAGTTATAATAAAGCCCTAGTTATTAAGTGTAAATTGTGTAATTATTATAAAATCATAAACTATTTCTACTCAAAAACAACAGAGGATTTTTAATTCTATGTTCTTCAAAGTAAAACTTAGTGGGTTAGTTTTTTGGGTTTTTTTAATCATTAAAATCCAAAGCCAATAAAATGTTGTAGAATTTCTATCAAAATCAATGAGCTGGTTTTCCCAGATAGTTTCTAGTATCCATGACAACAGTTGCTTTGACAAGATGTGCATATGGCATTACACTGCCAGCTGGTGTGAACAATGTTTGAACTACTGCATTGAGATGCTGAGCAAACAGAAAAAGTTGCCACGTCTTAACCCTCAGGGATGGTAGTCATCCCCTGATCAATTATGAAAAGACAGAGAGAGGTCTGCTACAGTCTGCTCCGAGCAAGTTTTTTTTTCTCTTTTTCGCAGAAAGCAGTCAGACACTGAAAACCAAAGTAAACAAACTGAATGCACTGGCTCTATCTCCTTACAACATTGATTTGCCTTCCCACGTAAGCCTTTGGTATACGTTTACAGAGCAGACTTAACTTTTGGAGACTTTTCCCACAACAATCATGTCATTGTCACAAAGAATTCTCCAGTAATTGCAGGTCATTTTTTAGATTTCATTGAAGCATTCCATTACTCTGTTCAACAAAAACACAACCCATCCCCAAAGTATAATAAACAATACTTGTATTTAAAAAAGAAAAGAGAAAGTATGTTGAAAGAATGAGGCACTTATATATACAAAAAAAATGCTAAGCTCCCAACATATACATTGTGTAACTGCAGATACCCCACACTGAGATACTAGCAGGTAGAAAAATATATAGTTTAATATATTTTTTTTGTAGCACAAAAATAAGGTCATGGTAATAATGTCTGTGTTAAAAGCTGTATGCTGATTGTAAATATGCTATGGTCCTAAAAAACTCATTTTGGGATGATAGAAGCATTTCATGTTCTTTCATTCTTGCGACTGCACACTGTCTAATGGAATTTCAATTATTTTCCATTGTCTTTCGGTTGGGCCTTAGTGTAAAAGAATAGCATTAAGAGAACAACAAAACTACCACACTACGTGATTAACAAATGAAAATAGAACTGTGCAGGACAATAGACACTAGGTAATTCCGTGATGACCTTGTGGTAGAGATGTCCAATGTGCCGTTTATTGATTCATTTAATGGGATGACACAACCAACAATCATAGCTGCAAATTTCAGCAAATAGAAACAACTGGAGGTTGTATAAGGTGCAAATTGTACAATGGTTATAAATCAGGGGAAGGTACGGATGGTAGATAGATGGACTGTAGGCAAAGTATAGGTATAAATCATGTCTCAGGATCACATTATTATCAACCAAAGCTGAAATGCAAATGTAATGGACCCCAAAAAGACCTTAATGAACAAGATGTAATACAGGAGATATTCAACGCTTGTATTAAACCAACCATATTTCGGCACATTATGACAACTTTACTGGATCACTGTTTCTGCCTATAGAACAAAAATGCCAGTCCACGATAAAGTGCAATTTCTGCTTAGTTACCTTCCCTGTGGCTGCCTTCTGACAGCTTGTATGTCAATGGTATAAGAACCCTACAGCTGGGTTCTGTTACCTGGCAATGCCACTGGTACAAATGCCCAGATTCACAAGAAGTCTTTGGGGAATTCATTAAAAAAGATATTTTATCACTATAGCCCCACTTGCCATTATACCATTTGATATACCCAGATAATATTCTATTTACAAAAAAGCAAATAACCTTTTACAAAATGTCACTAGACACATTAAAAAGGTTACGTATGATAACTGGCAAGATTTGTCACTGTTCCACTAAAGGTGTGAATATCCTACAGGAAACTTAAGGAGTACTGTTTAGGTATAGCCAGTACTTTTTTAACGGTTCATTTACTTTATGGACTTAAATATCTGCTAGGAAAGCAAAGTGAAAATGACTGAGACCAAAGCAGCAGACAGAGTAACTAGACATGTAATGGATGGAAAGAAAAGTGGGAATTAACTTTTCCAAGAGAGGGGGAAAAACATGTATATTTATTGCTGCTATTTATTCAAAGTGACATTGAATCTAGTTTCATGCAACCTTATACTGTACGCCTGTGCTTCAGTAAAACCGGCGTAAAATACAATCAAATTCCCTGCCTCAACCTATAATGGAGACATTTATATTTCCATACTTTAAAATGATGTCTGTCTTAAATATGTAACATTTAAACTGCTGGTTGTAAACACAGCAGGTAAAGCAAGTGTTTTAAGAGATCAAAGATGATTTAAACCCATACTGGAAAATCACTCAGACACCATGCCTGTTATAGTCATTTCATAGCTCATGCTACAATTTTATCACAGGCAGCGGATCATTCTTTTTCTAAACATCTGGTAATGTACATATTTATTGTTCATGTGAATGGACTGTTATTGTGACTAATAATAAGGGTACAGATCAAGAACTACAGCTGCTGAACATTTTCATCAGATCCTTTGTAACCGTTAAATCAACGGCTGTCTTCAACCAACAAACGAAAAATAGATTATCACGGAAATCACAGTTCTCAAACATACAGACTACTGAAACTAATTTCACATAAGCCTAGAGATGAAGGTCTACAAGATCAAAACAATACCTACCTTATATAACAGTAATGTAACCTACTCCAAGCCCCAATTCGAAAAGGGAAAAGCACAACTATAATTAACTTACTCATTATGATGGGCATCATGTTCATTTTACATGATAAAGGATTATTTCAATAGTCAGGATGGTGACAGGAACAACAGCAAAACTTTTTTTTAAAGTTATCACATTAAGACAAAGTTCTATGCCACATACCACATGAGCTTTAATTATAGTTGCTTGGTTAATTTATCTCAGGTGTAGCATTTCACTTCAAGTTTCTAAAAAGCAAGGAATATTAATTACTGTTACTGTGCTCACTTGAGTAGGAGTGTGTGTCAGTGATCACCAAATCTGGTACTCAAGGTAGTTGAAAGAACCTGAAAGAAAGAACCTGGATGTTTGTGAAGGAATCTTGAAAGCTTGCAATGAATATAAAGGTCAAAGACATCACATTACTTTTCTAATGACAGCACCCCTGCTATCAGCATTGCTGGCTGTGAGTTACAGGAAACAATGTAACAGTGCTGTGAGCACTGGTAAAATTGTATGGGAATGAAATGACTGAACAACTGTTCAGGTTCTCCCTTGCTATGGTGTTAGCACTGACTCCACAGGAGGATACTTCAACATGGGAGAGACTACAGGTTCAGGAAGGTCAGGGTGAGTTACTCCCTCTTTGAAAATGGGAATAATAAAAAAGTAAATAGTAAAAGAAATGTAAAAAAAAATAAAAATGAAAGTAAATAAATATTTAAAAGGGACCCATGTCATCATGTTGCCATTAGAGGCTCCTTCAAGTTACAAAACATCACTGGGGTCTACAATGGTCCCAAAGAGGTATCTAGTTATATTAAGCTGCTCTGTAAAAGGAGTGCAACAATGGAAACAGGTTAAAAAAAATTAAAAGTGGAAAGTAAGATTTTTCCAGATGAAAAATACAATTAAAAAAAATATTAAAACAGGTACAAATAGACATAAGATGAGGCAAATGCTCAAATATATTCAGTGAGGTATAAAAAGAAAGGGGAAAAATGCTTTAGTATAGATAGATAAAACAGCCTTTGTTCTTAAGGGGTTAAATGAAATTCCAAAAGGTGGCAAAATAATTTAAACAGAGTTCCAGTGCATTTATGTGTGTTGTTTTTAAGTACTGTAGTATGAATACACTTACATTTGAAGGGCACTATATATGTAACATTTCTATCAAGAAACACTGTATATCGATCAAGCAAGTAATTTTGTCAAAATTAGGTTACCTTTCTGTGTTACATGATTCAGTAAGAATGATAGCTTTATAAGTAACTAAAATAACTGACTGTTTAAACACAGAATGTGATGTTATTTTGTAAGATATTAGGCATGCATGTATGCATTCCATATCTTCAGCAACCCTCCAAGTGGCCTCCCCACTTGGATACATTTAATACATAAAGAAATTCCTTGATATTTACCAGATATGCTTGAAAGCTTTTGCTCAGTTGGACTGATTATAAACGTGTGTGAGATTTAAAGAAGATAACACAACAGCCTTTTGTGGTTTCACAGTCTCTGTTCTTCCATTTGACTGATTACACAGATCACTGCATAAATTATGGTATCATGTTGGATTCCCTTCATATTTTATATATTTTTTTCTTTGTGGTATACAATAGAATTGTCTCAGGGATTGCTACAGACTTGGAGTCTGAGTGAGACATTCAAAATAAAGAAGAGGAAAAAGAAAAATAAGATATTATTGATGAGAACAAATTGCAAAATTCCACCTGTTCTGAAAACAACCTATAATTCTCAAAGAAAGACCCAGCTATCTGTCCTAGCTCAAATATCTTCAAGGTATCTACTTCTCTAATTCACCTTTGCTGCAATCGAGTTATACTGATGAGACTTCACTAAGCATTATAATGGGCCAAACACAATGAGATTCTGCTTCAGGATTAGTTTATTTAGTCCTACATAATTAATAGTTAAGAGAGATTTTATGGAAAGTCACCTGTGCATTTGAACTATACATTACGCAAGGCTAGATCAGTCAGCTTCTCGCAGAACAACCTTATTGGGGTTGGTCCTTCATAATGCATTGGAAAGTCAGTGAGTTGAAAGAGCAACTCTCCACTTTAGCGCCACAATCTTTTGCGTGTCCCTATATTGCATATTAATCTTACGTTTAGTCTATATTCTATAATAATAATAGCAAAGCCAATTTTTAATAAATTAATCTTAATACCACCATTTGTATGTATTAGTTCCAATTTAAATATTCAAATCTATAAATATTTATAAAACTATCCAACAAGCTAATTGAAGCAGCCATTCTTGTGGATGAGACCATGTTTGTTTTAACAGTGCTTCTTAAGCAATTCAGAAACAGAGTATCACTTGCTTTACATTGTATACTGTGTTTTACACACCATTCGTATTACAAATGAGATATTTCTAACTTGCAAACATAACACTCATGCTACCGCAACTGTTGTCAAAGGCACCACATTCCCCTCTGTAGGATTATTTGATAAACATATTCATGTATATTAATCTGAAGTTACAAATATCAGTGACAGGTAGATATTTTATAAAATGAACAAAAACCCCCCAATAATTTCCACTTATCCTATCATGATCCTGTGACTATTTGTTTACATATATAAGCTCACAAAACCAAAGATGTCTCTAAGATTTTTGGGATCCCTTCAAGCATAAGACATGGCATATTCACTAAAGGGGGAGTTGACAGAAGAGTTTGCAGGTGAGTTGTAGTTTTGCCCCCCCTCACGTCACTATTTATTATGAAAGGCCAACACTGGCAGGTTCATCCAGCAAGAGGGGCTGAAGAGCCCAGTATAATATATAGTTTAATGGGTGAGAAGACTTATTGAGGATTAAACTATGTATTACACAGAGGCAGCCAAGCTCTTCCTGCAGTAGAAGCTCAGTTGGGTTGACTCTTCATAATGTATAGTAAAGTCGAGGAACAGAAACCACAACTCTTGTGCAAACTCTGCAGCTCTCTTTTTTAGTAGGCCTTGTATAATGCATTGTTAAATTAGTAAGATTGAACTATGTATTTTACATGGTCAGCTCACCCCTTCTTTGGCCTTTGTTAATAAATAGTAAAGTGAGAAAGTTAAAATGGCAACTCGCCTGCAAAGCTTCACTTTAGTGAATTATTTTCTTGCTGCCAGAGGGGTTTCTGATAGAGAATAATTTCCATAGTTTAAAAAAAGGCAAAAAAAACTAATAAAAAACCCGCAAACCTAGTAAAATGAGCAACTGAATTTTTACAACCATTACCCTTCAAAATGCTCATAAATGTTTTTGTTACGGCATGCACCAGGCATACCTTAGTCCTAAAAATTTGATAGTTTAACCTAGGAGCCTGTTGCATTTGAAACGGTAAAATGAAAAATGACATCTACACCCATTAATATCTTCAATGTATAAACAGCACAGCATGACACATTCTTGAGAGCTGAAGGCTACAAAATTTCTCTGAAACATAAATAACAAAGCACTCAGAAGCATATTGATGTTGATATTCATCTCTGAGAAAAACATTGCTGCCTAGGCTTCTTATGAAAATAGATGCAGCCCAAATGGATCTTCTGTAATTGGTTTCAGATAGCGAGGTCAGAAGAAATATGATACAAGAAACTATTATGTGGAACAGGAGAAACAAGAATGTTTACACAGGCCCTCCCCCATTTTTCAGGCTAGAGGTACCTTTGCCATATGCTCACTAAAGATAACTAGTTCTAAAATGAGGACGACATCCACTAAATTCACTTTCAGTTGCATGTGTTCCCTGTTATACTTAAATGTGGTTAGTAATTATTTTGACTTTTTATCTGTCAGCAATTGCCAGTAACGTTCTACAGTTATTTTTTATGATAAGTAGTTATTTTTTATGATAAGTAAGGCTAACAATAACTCCGTACATTGGGAAAACTAATTTCTAACATTCTTTCTGTATTTGCTGCAAATAAATTACTACACTTAACTACAAAACAGGAATGTAGCAATGTGCTAATTTCAAAATATATGTAGACTACTGTTATTCTTGTTTCTATGCTTGTATTTTTGTCATATTAATGATAATGTATTCTTTTTTTAATTTGGAAAAAGTGAAATATGTAAACAAATGCATAGTTTAGATGGGAAAACAAATTCTGGTGTGCTGACCAAATGTGTTGAGGAACTGCTTCCTTTAGCCCACATTGTTTATCCATGAGTATATTTATCTATGTCACAATCCTTGTATCACTGTGAGCATCTAGAAGGTCAAAGGGCTACTGGTGGTTTGTAGACCACAACCTAAATAGTGCAATGATAAATCCAGCAAGGCACAAACAATATACATAGGTGGTTCATCTTTACCCATCAAGGCCATCTTTTTACCCAGAATATCAGACAATTTACTAATACGTATATATATTTTATATTATGTTTTCATACGTGAACTAGACATTGCCACAACCATCAATGGGATGTTTATCAGTTCTTACTCTGCGTACAATTGCTTTGCTATTTCTTAATTTCTAACTGCCCTGTTAAATTTATGATGGTACCACGTTCTAAATCAAGTCTAATAAACCTTCCCTACTGCACGGTAAATGTATAACTATGAAAGGGTCCTTTTTGTTACTTTGGTATTATATTTCCACAGAAGGCAGACAAGTGCTGATAATACTTTGGAGAGAAGTAGTGTGGAATTCAAGTGGTACTTCATGAATTTGGACTTTAAAGGAACTCTTTGAGTTTTTTTGTGCCATTCATTCTGTACTTGCCACATCAAAGCAGATGTAATGCACTAATAAATGCAACATGTAGTTTAAATGCTATTTAATACAAGAAAATTAATCATCTAATTGTCATAAACCAATTTTAACACAGCTATTTCTAAGAGTGAAATTATGCTTTTGTAGTAATTGACCTTTCATTTTAACAAGACTAATTGATACAGTAATTAAACAAGTTTTGAGAGAAATAGAGGTAAATTACTAGAAAATGGATTTCTTACGCATTTGCCTCATTTGGTTTTAAACGAAAGACTGTTGTAATATGTACATGGACCCAAATTAATTTTAAACACATGATGCCAGACCTATACACATCTTGTTCTTTGAACTTATAAGCTGTAGGGATAAAGTTACTAAATAAGACATAATTTTAAAAGACCATTAGACTTTGCGATTTAATGGGACTTGTATTCACTGATGCCAAACCAACAACAAATGGTACCTTATATAAAAAACGCTGGATGAAGAAATAAATGTGTCCAATTGTTGAGGGAGAAACTTAAAAAAAAATCTAGTTACCTTAAGTTAGCTCATATGGAAACTATTGCAGATCGTTCAGCAAATTTACAGTTTATTGGCAGTTTCCCTTATAAAAGTAAAGGCAAATTAAACAATAAACTATTTACTATATAATAAAGGCAAATATTCCTGTTAGTCAAATTCATACATATAATTATGGTTTGGGCCCTAGGCTCATGAATCAAATTAACCAGGACCTTGGTAGTCACCTGTGCTCCAGAAATGATATTCACCACAGCTAAGCTTCACGCACAAGACTTGGCTGGTTTTGCACCCTGTTGTAGGTGATGAGAATAACCAATTCTGGTGATTTTTCGTAAAATCACTGAGAAACAGAGTCTACACAGGTCAAGGTCCTTTAGTCAAAAAGGACTCCGAGCCAATAGCAGGTGGATGCAACAGAATTCCTTAATGTCAATTTTAATTCCTGGGAAGGGATACAGTTGATTCTTTCACAACCAAAATGGGACTACAAAGATGCCAGTTTACCTTACATCAATCTTCACCAGAGGGCTGCACATGGTAATCACTGGAGTAAAGTGAATTTTCTGGTACCTCCACTAACTTTCAAACAAACTAATTAAATAA
>JALMGF010000017.1:7102500-7125000 GCA_023333645.1 Sceloporus occidentalis | reverse complement strand
TCACAATGTCATCTTCCGCACAGAAATCACCACAAAACTGATCTATTATCACACTTTCTCGTATTATATTATCTATATTATGTAAAAATCCAGTACTGAGCAGTTGTTTTAATTACAGCTTTAACAAGACAAAAGTGTGCAAGTGAGGAAACCAATAAAACAATCACTCCAGTTACTTTAGGTATTGGTTTGTTCAATGTATTGGAGAAGGAATAGAAAGGGTTCTTGGAATATGTATAATTATGTATGTACAAACAGATCATCAGAAATCAATAACACAGAGGTGGTATAGCACATGAGGAAAGAGCACTATACACAGGTGTGTGTTAGTCCTGTAAAATAATTGTCTTGTGCTTTAGGAAGGTCAATATGCTATCCCAGGAACAAGTCCCTTTGATCTTTTGCAGGCTATAGGTCAGTGATACCATATGTTAAGTCTTTTTCACTTCAGTCAGCAAAGCAGAACAAAAAGGGTCTACAGAGAATGAAGACAAGAATTCTAAAAGTTCTGGTAGCTTACAAAGTAATCAAGATCATACAGACAGATGATAGACTATAACAATATGTGTTGTCTTCAATCTCCTCAGTGTTTTTCAAGCAGACAAAAATAACAGCACATGATTTATAATAATAAATTATTACGCACACAATGCACAAATATCAAACATATGGTCTTCAAATGTTTATCAACACATCACATATTTTAGTGTGGTTGTACAAAACAAACTTAGAATACCATATAACTATTGTACTATAACTAGATTATAGATTACTGTTGAATAAAGCAGCTACTTTATTTTTATGTTATTTTTATAATGTACAAGCTAATGTGTAATGAGACATTATGCACTTATTTTATTCAGAAACATGCTCATTCACCCACAAACATTTATGTTTTCCAAGAGCTGTAATTCGGGTCTTGGAACCAGGGGGGGCAAGGTCAGAAGTGAAGGGAAGCACATGGTGGCACAGGTGCGTTACTGCAGGGCAGTTCAAGTGCACCCCTCACCTTGCAATGTCTGGGTCAGCTACCTCGCCTGCCCTATGGAAGTTACAGCCCTGAATTTTTGTAGGCATCAAGTGTTAGTTGGTATACTGATATTGTTACAGGTGGGAAGAGAATCAGGAAAGGAAGAACTAACAGAATGCAAAGAAAATAAAAAGCTAAATTCCAAGTCTTGCACTGTATTCTAATACACATGCAAATGCAAATAAACAGTATTACATTCAAAATTCAACACAAAATGAAGCATTTCTGCCTTCAAGTGCTAAAAAAAATTAACAACGATATAGGTAACAATCCAATATCGTACATTTTCACGTTTAGTGATAAAGGTTCAAAATAACTATTCATAACAAACAATCTATGTCATAGTCACTGGGCTGAATTACCAAGTCACGGTAATGGAGAAGCAATTTGCAGTACAGAATATCTACGTAATTTATACTTTATGCCATTTAATTTTACTTTAAAATAGAAAGATTCATTTTAGTGGTTTATTTAATAGAACCTGTTGCTAAACAAATATACATTAGAAAAGCACAAATAAAAAAGATTATCTACGGTTGGATGACAGTTAATGATGACACTAATGCCTTGCCAAGTGAAAATTGCCATATGAGCATCTTATGAAAAAAAAAAATAACATAAGAAGCACAAAGATATAACATCATAAATTTCTTTTCAAGCAGTAAAAACTAATCTGCCTTTTTTATTGTTATGGTAGCAAGAGATACAGAATAATCTTGATTCTTGGACAGATGGCCAACTCATCACAGGATACTAATTTAAACTCAAGCCAAGTCTAAGGTTATTCCCTGTCTAGTCATACAGGCAACAAAATCTGTATCTGGATAATAAATGCCAATCTTTTAAGTAAATGTTTATCAGGAGCTCAAAAGCTCATTGCTTTGGTTGTTTTTCTGCATAAAGTATAAACCTGAATAGCCTGTTCATCTGCAAACTAAAGGTAGATTCATGCTTTATGGTAAACTTGTTTATACACACCATCGTCATTACACAACTTCATACAACATATATATATATATATATATATATAGATAGATAGATATATAGATTTATATACACGTACACACAGTACTGTGCAAAGGTTTTAGGCAGTTCTGAAAAAAATGCTGTGAAGTAAGAATGCTTTAAAAAATAAACATTTAATAGTTTATTTTTATCATTTCACGAAATTCAAAATGAGTGAAGAGAATAAAAATCTAAATTAAATAAATAATTGGTGTGACCACCATTTGCCTTCAAAACAGTATAAATTCTTCTAGGGACACGTGCACACAATTTTTTTAAGGAACTTGGCAGGTACATTTTGGAGAACCACAGCTTTTCTGTGGATTTAGGCAGCCTCAGTTTTTCCTCTCTCTCTCTCTCTTCACGTAATCCCAGACAGACTCAATGATGTTGAGATCAGCGCTCGGTGGGGGCCATATAATTGCTTCCAGGTCTCCATGTTCTTCTTTATGCTGATGATAGTTCCTTATAACTTTGGCTGTGTGTTTAGGGTCATTTTATGCTGCAGAATGAATTTGGGGCCAAACAGATGCCTTCTTGGTGGTATTGCATGATGGCTAAGTAACAGCATGTGTTTATCAGCATTGAGGAAATAATTCTGACCAAATCCCCAACTCCATTCGCAGAAATGCAACCCAAAACTTGCAAGGAACCTCTACCATGCTTCAATGTTGACCACTGCTACAGCCAAATATTTAAAATATCGACTCATCAATTCAGAACATCTGCTGCCATTTTCTGCACCTCAGTCTGTGTGTTTTTGTAAATAGTTGAGGACCACACCTGACCAGACTTCAGACAATAGATGGGTATACCAAGGTCCCATTGTTTTCTGCAAATGCTGAGCTGATGGCACTGCTAAGGCATTTTCTGGTTGTGAAGGTAAGCTAGCATGATGTGTCTTTCATCTGCTGCACTAAGTTTCCACTGAGTCTATTGCCATCAACATTGCCAATTCCCTTGTTCTTCTTCAAAAGAGCTTGGGCCGAACATTTGGAAACCCCTGTCTGTCTTGAAATCTCTGCCTGGGAGACACCTTGCGGATGCAGTATGACAACCTTACCACTAATTACATAAATACACCACAGTTTGACTATAGGCCAGAAGTATGGAAACGAAAGAAAGACCACTCCATCCTCTTACAGACATACACTCAACATTCTTGTTGTAAAGATGGCTGGTCAAAATGTCCTTGATGATAAGAATATGGGTTCTGTGAGATGCAATACGAATTAGGAAATTATCCTGGGCACCTTTGAAACTTTTGAGAAATGTTGTGTATTAACTATAAAGTAGTGATTAACATGGAAAAATTAGTTAACCCTGTTATCCTCGGATGTTGCTATTCATTGCTAAAAGGGCATACAATCAATAGTATGCACTTTAATGGGACATTCCACTGCCCCATGCACCAAATCAATGAAATAATGCATGTAAAAGTACCTAACTTTAGAAGAAACTGCAGCTCCAGCTTCCACTGAAATCCATCAGAGCACTTTGTCCGAGTGTGCCGGGGGGAGGGGGATCTCATTCGCTTGGCTAGTGACCAAGACAGCACATGTGCATACCGGACAGAAGGACATATGTTCGGCCGAATGCATCCCCTGCAAGCCAATGAGCTGGGGGGGGGGGAGGCAGAAAAAAAGAGGAATCCATCCATGCATCCATGACATTTTAAAAAAAAAAAGCATTATCAGGCATATGATGGCTGGATTGTTCATTTAATGCGATTGATAGCCAAGTGTCTTATTTAAATTGAGGGGGAACTATAAAAAGCACTCTCATGGGACTAAGATATACAGTGTGAATGCTGTACTTTCTATAATATATCAACCATTACAGAACCAGGGGTGTATGCATGGAAAGGGTTTTCCAGCTAAAGTACTACTGCTTAATACAGTAGTAAATCATTAAAGATATCCTTAACATATTTTTAAATGAAACATCTGGGATTTAAGGGGGCAACAAGAGCCATTAACATTTGCCATGGGTCAGTGATATAAAATTTTTTGCAATAACAACAATTACTCTAAAAAGGATGAATGTAACAGATACAGAAGGACCATTTGGGTTTTTGTAATAATATAGAAATAATGGCGACTGTGAACCTTGTGAACAACCAAATATATGGATGGAAGGGATATACATACTGTAGATACTTCCCTTTACCAATAGTGTGATCACACAATTGGTTTTACATGTATTTGTGTTTTATTTCTATGAATTTATAAAAATGTGAGGAAAAGTTTGCATCGAGAAGGGAAGTATCTATGCAACCATTTTTTGGTTGAGTTGTTCACTGGGTGCACAGTCACCATTATTTTTAACTTTTTAGTCGGTTTTATGAGATTTTGTTTGATTTTGTAATACCTATTGGTAATAGTTAATAAAAATGTGAATTACCAGTAGTCAATGGGGATCACTATTGGACAGCTCTGGAGCGAATCATAATATTTTTATGTTTTCACAGAAGAAATCTAAATTGCAGTTGCCAGTTTACACACAGCAGACGTAGTATACTAAAGATAAAAACAATCATTCAGAGAACTTCCTACACAAACACTTAGTATAAACTATTTATATGAATGGCATATGTGTTTGTTTCTCAAACCACCTTACTGTTAAATTCTACTTTGTCTTAATCACCCCATTCACACTGTTTCCGTTTAACTTCTAAGCACTCTGTAGCTCAAAACTTCATTTACTTCAGTTAATATTATATAATTATAACTACAGTATAATTTATGAAGGCAATTAGTTAGCCTGGATAAATTGAAGTACATAAATATTGCACACAATCCAACTCTTCCATAAAGGTTTATTTACCTTCCATAGTCAACAAAATATTAAATAAATCAGGTCTTAAAGTTTTAGAATACTACTTAATTTGCAGATGCAAATCACATTACAAACAACTGTAGTATGTTTAGACATCCCAACATGTGAAAGGTGCTGTTCCACCAACTCTGCTGACTTCATCAACTTTTGTAAAAGAAAACATTAGAAACATCACTGCTGAATACCCAAACCCTTCCCAGTAATAATTATGCCTTATTTATGAAGCACACAAGCAGACACTGATAGGTCATTGTTATAGAAACTCAAAACGCTTAATTTCCCATGTTTTTTTATGAAATTAAACCTTTAAAGGAAAGAATACATTGACAGATTTGCATATGTTTGTTTATTTACATACTAAAGAGAGGCATATATGTTCTGGCTAAGTGGCACAGCACCTATAATCCAAAAGTCATGGACTTCAGAGATACTTCAGAGAGTTTTCAGTTACTATACTTGCTACATGTTTTAACATAAAAATGGACATCACTGTAATGGTCCCAGAATTCAGAAGCCCAGGTAGTTTGTTATAGCATTTGTTGGCGCAACGTTCACAGAATAGGAGGTAGACTCACATTAGGTGTAGAATGGCCTCTAGTTCATGACATCATATCTGCCTATATCTAACTGGGGATCTTGGTCCACTAAAAGAAGGTTACTAAAAACAACTTTGGACTATATGGTTTACTAAAATATATTGCCAATTGTTCCATATTATTTGGAATACTCCTGAAACCCTGGTAGCATTACCACATGCAACGACCAAATTAAGCGCACCATGTTCTACATCCTCAATTAAGTCTTCCATAAATATTGGAAAGTCAAACTTGCACTTTACAAAAAAATATTAGTATCATACTTATCATGGGAATGAGTAATACCATGGTTATCATAGGGATAACTATCCATAAAAAACTAAATTACTAACATTGTTAGCACAAGACTCCTGGGAAGATTCTAGTATGCAATAACTAGTGATACAGGCACTTCTATAGCTTCTGAGCATTCTCTGCAACAGGAAAACATTTATAAATACCATATGACAGATTTCAGAATATCTTACATGTAAAAATGAATCCATTCATAAGTGATTATTAAACCTAAATGAGCAGTGTGCAGCACGTGTTAGCTTACTCAAAAAGACAGGAATCTTTTGAAGAGAGTTCCAGCCAGTAATCTTTTTAAACTGAGTTCTGAGCAATCCCTTAACAGACACATAATTGCAGGCCATTTACTGTTGCAAAATGAAACATGGAGACCTTTCATCTAGTGTCAAACATTTGGGCATTAAAATGTATATAGATCCTAAATTGGGAAGTAATTTGTTGCAGTCAATTTAAGAAGGAACAAAATACAACAACTCACTTATACTTGATTTTTTTTTCTTCAACTATCAAACTACACAGAGGAAATTTCAACCTCAACTCATAATAATTGACCTTTAATGAATTAGCCCTTTGAGCCCCTGCAGTCCTAAATGATATTGTACATTAAGGGAGATGGAATCATGCAGCGAAATAGAGTGAGCAAAATAAAGGAAATTTAAACATTGCAAGTCAAAGAATTTGCTTTTACTCCATCTGCATGTACTCTGTTACTTCTCAAATGACAACAGCATTAGCATCCGACAAGCCTCACTGAATCTCTTTCAATGTTTCTTTTCTCCTTCATGGCAAAGCAGGCATTTCCCCAACAACAAATGAACAGCAGCCTCTCAGATTCCACATACAACATACCAAGTGTACTGACTCATGGGAGAACAAAGTGCCATATATACAACCTACATTAACAAAACAATAACACGTCAAGTAATTCAAAGAACATTTAGGTCCATATATATACATATATACACACACACATAGATACACACACACACATATATATATATATATATATATGTATACTGTTTAATGTAACCCATTCTGTGCAGATATACGTCTGATGGAGGAAGCAACAACCTGGCTCTTATTCCCAGAATGTCTTTTTAGAAGTCATTCTGCGTGTACGCCAATGCATTTTACTCCATGTAAATTCCAGCATGCGTTGTTTACTTACTGTAGTCACAAAATTAGACTTTGGTTTCATTTAAGTCCTCCCAGGCTACTCCTACTGGAAACAGGAAGCATTAGTATGCAAACTTCCACATGCTCGGTAGTGCATCCATTGATGAAAAAAGGATCTAAGCTTCCCCTGAAAATAGTGGTAGTTGCAGCAGCCAGTCATGTATGCTAACAAAAGCTGTGGATTTTACTGAGCATGTGCACGGTAATTTTTCTTCCACACCACTACGGGCACTTTCTGGGCATTGTCTTGACTGCCATGCAAGTAAAAATAAATATAATAAATAAATCCTACTTGTCATTATAATGCATCACATCCAATGCCCCTGCACAACTGACACTGGCCTGATATTTTTCAGATTCAATATCATGAACATACATATTTCCAAAGCTGAGGGAACGCCAGTGAGATATGTCCAGCAAATGAGCCTATTCTAAATGTTTTAACAATTGCTTATTGATTGCTTTATTCTTGTCAAAGTGAAAAATAAAGATCCGACATAGCTTGATATAATTAAAGAAACATGTAGATAAAAAACAAACACTGGTCCAAACTATATTTTGCCGGTTGTACAATGTTACTTTTTAAACCAAGTATAGAACCGAAAAACACTGAAATGTGAATATCCCTAATCCATTCTAATATAATGCCTCTTTACAATATTGTACAACAATGCACATGCAACAAGGCATATAGAAATATACAATAATATAACACATTTATAAATAAATAAAAGTACTCTCTTCAGAATAAAAAGATTTTGTTTGCAATAGGCCTAAAGCAAACATCTCTATCTGTGTTAAAACAAAGAGCATGTTAAAATAGTTTTCTGAAAAATCTTCTCCACTGTTGTCCCCGTAGTCTTGAAAACCCTAAAAACTGCCAAGGGCTCACTGTAGTCAACAGATACACAAATACTCCCCAGCATATGAATTGTAATACAATCCATATTGATTCTGGCTAACAGTTGCTTTGATTCTAAATCCATTTTATTTCCACTTTTCCGCTAATCTAATAAAAACAATTGTGCTGCTGTAAGCCAGAGGCAGATTGTAATGTTGATCACTTTCAGAAAAAATAAGATACATAATGCAGTCTGTAGGATATCTTTGTGTAGACAGAATGTGTTATTGATGAGCCCTTTGAGTTTAACAAACCCTGCCTGGTCCATCTAAAATACACTTTATTTACATTTCTAACTCTGATCTAATACCGCTTGCAACATCTTTTCAACTATTTAAAGTTCTGTTATGTTTCTAGGCATGTACCATTACCAGTAAATATATATGTTTGAGAGAAAAAAATATCGATAGAGCTGAAACAATTTTAGTAGTCTGATCTTAGAATAAAGTTTGTTTTGAAGGGATCTAAAATAAGTACGAGAACAAAATATATCGTTTCAAAACATAATTAACCACAAAAGAGGTAAGCAATTGGTAGGAAAGGCTATGTGATGACATCTGGAGCTGAGTATAATTCAAAACTCTGCTAAACGAAAGTTATTTCCAGTTTTTAAAAGATCGGTGAAGCAAATAGTACATGCTTCTGTGATCCCTGCAATCTAAGCACCATTTCATTGAGAAACTCTCCTGGCTGCTGCCTTCACATCTTAGTCAAGAAGCAGCTCCATATATTTGCACACATACATACATACATACTCCTTTATTACAATTATGTCTATGTTGGGGGCTATTGAGAGTGAAAATGTTAACACACAGAAATTGTTAGTTGTCCTGAGCTCCTTGGCCAAATCACCCAGTTACCTAACAAGAAAAATTTTCCTTAATACGGCCATTACACAGCAGTATTCACTAAAAGTGGAGAAATGTCCACTTTCTATTAAAGTTTTAATTATTAAAGTAGGATCCTGTGGGAATTATGCAGTTTCACATGGAACTAACAACAGTGTGTATGATAGTCGAGAAGTCCCTTTAAAGTAACATGTCGCCCACCTTGCAAATGCATGTTTGCTGTGTGCATGTGCAGGAAGTGCTCCCAGTGATTTCAATGGTAGCCCTTTCCTGCAACTGATTGGCTGGTATCGTCAAAAAATGCACATTAAAGTACTCATAAAGTACCTTATTAGGCATTGTTATTTTTGGTGAGACTGCCCTAAATGATCTCTTTAATTTACAAAGAGCAATGGTCAGTTGAGCCTTCAGTATAACTTAAACCTAAGTAAACATCTGCAGTTACAATATGAGAGACAGAAGCACTTTAAGAGATTAGGAAAAAATGAACATTGTAAATATCCCCAAGGACATGTTTACATGCACCTGTTTAGCAGCAAGCAGCGATGACGTCTGAATGCTCAAAGGTGCTAAACGTCATTATATCAAATAACACCATGTTACCATACAAATTAAAAGAAAATATATGTTGATGGCATCTTAAAGCATGATGTTTGGCTCTAATGAGCTGCATCTGTTTAGTTAAAAATCTGCTTACATGACTGAGGATCACACACCACCAGAAATGTGAGGACGCTGTTGTCAGAATCATGACTTTTGGTTGCCAATGTGATGTGGTAAATCAGTTATTAGCGGCCCAATGCTCATTTCTCACACTTTTAGTGGCAGTAACATATTAGATATAATTCCAAGATATAGTGTGACTGGAGATAAGCACTCACAGTCCTCATCTGTATCACTAAAAATAAAAAGTGCAAAATATATCCTCAGTGTATTCTCATATGTGACTGACAGATTCATTTAAGTAAGACTAAGTTAAATTGTTGAAACATTTTTTTATCTTATATCCTGCACATACCACCCGTCTTTAACTATTGTTTATTGTATATTCGTCGTTTCCTTCTGCATCACTTGTGTCTTAATGTGTGTTAATGTTAATTGTGTATAATATCAGTTTAAATGTTAGTTAATTTCCATCATCCTCTATTATGCTAGCGCTAAAGAATCTTCTGATGCCCAATAAATAAAATGTAATGTAATTATTTTTGTGAAATAAATTCAGGTTAATAAATGCCTTCATAATTATTTAGTAATGGGCTTAAACCAACGTCTAATGCTTCTCAAGTGCTGCTCAAGTGAACTGAGCCAACAATTTATTTTCTTATTTTTTTAATGTACTGTACCTTAAAGTAGCCTGCAGTAGAAACATTCAGTTTATCATCTTAATTCATATTTATTAGAAGCCATTTTTTTAATTTGTTCACAAATAAATAAATCTTTATAAAAGCAGATCTGAGTTCCCATCTGTCAGGGACAGAACAAAAAACACACTGCAGTGGCCAGTGGTGATCCTTGTACTTCTTATCCGTGGTCAGTATCCTTAGCTAATTTCAAGAAACAGACCATAACGTGCACTTGAAGGAAATAAAGATTGGTGAGTATATGGCCCCCCTCTCCGGTAACTTGTCCAATTTCATTATGTTTGTTTTGGTGTTCTTTTTAATAAAATGATGGGATACCCAGTTTCATATGCAGTGTTGTTTTGCTTTACCAGTATGACACACCATACAAGCAGCCCTGGATCCAGGCTTACCTTAAGGGCACACAACCTCAACGCTATGGCCCTTAAGAGGATATTTGTGCAGCTGATGGCACAAACCTCGTCTAAAAAGAATTTCCTGGAGTTCTGCTCCCCACTTCCTGTTGGACAGCTATGGGATATGACATCATATCCAGGTGCCCGGCAGCTGTTGGTACGCACAGTGCGGAAAAAGTGTTAGTGAAGAGATCAGTGATAGTAGCTTCACAGATTTTCACTTGGGTATGATTGGGCTTGGGTGGTTGCCTTCCCAGGGCCCCTTTATATTTAAATAAGGTCCAGAGCACATAAGCATGTGGCGCATATAATTTTATATGAAACTTTAAGAAAATATTTTCGTTTGAGAGAAGGTCATTCGTACTCTAAAAGCCCATGTGTCAAAAACAAAAAAAGTAACACAGAGATGCTTGGCTGAACTGTTATAATGGTATTCGGAGTCCCTTGTTTACAGCAACAATCAGACATTGCCTGCCTGGTCTATAGTAGATTAATTATAACTGCAGAGAATTGTACTCAAGGTGACAGTAAGACAGTAACTGCAATAAACACAACACAGAAAACTGGACATGATAAGGCACTTTTATGCAAAGTGGATGCAATATAATAACAGAAAATGATTTTGTATCTTAATCACTTTCTGTGATTTTTATGTTTATATAAGCTTTGATTTTACGGAGCACAAATCATGCACTTGATACACTATCAGCGCTGTCTATATTTTGTGTGCACTCATCCCCATTGCACTTTTTGCCACCTTTTCATTTGGCATACTCTGTTACCTATAGAAATATAAATTTAAACTGTTTAAGTATGTGAATATTTATTCAACTAGGTCGGACAATTATATCTGAACCTTCTAAGAAAATCTATCATCCATGATCTCTAAAATTATATGTATGTTTCAGACGCAACAATAGAGTATAATTTTCTTTACACAAGTGCTAATTTGCATAAAACCCAAGGTGCCTGTTGCATTCTAATGATAAGAAAAGAAAAAGAATCTACATCACTCTTATAATTTATGTATTCAGTGCATTTCTAATGTCCAACTTTTTAGAAGTATCACATTTTGGTCCCACAAAGCAGAGGAGTTTCCACAATACGGTATACAGCTGTGAATTACAAGAAGCTACTAGTTTTCACCAACACAGCCATCTCATTTCAGATGTTACCATTCCAGGGAGAATACATGTAAATAAATAAAAATGAACATGGTTTCCAAATGCATGAATAGAGAGACTGACATTTTTTTTGCAGGTAGAGGGGAACTTGTGAGTGAACCGCAGTAGATATTTTTTTTTTTTTCTGTCCAGAACAGACTTGGATGATGACTTCAAACAGGACATACCTCAGAAACCTACTACCCCTAGAGACAAAAAGTAACACAGCTGAACTTTTCCTTCAAGTGTACATTTTAAACAGTTTTTCTGGCGGGAGTAAGAAATCCGCTGAGATTTTGCAATTGGAGGGCAAGTGGACAGATTTGAGCTTACGGTTTACTAAAAAGAACACACAGCACTTCAAACGAAGTTAAGGGCAGTGCATGCCAAAATTCCACGTAAAATGAGACAACTTACAATATCTGACTCGCACACCTGCTGTGTACCTGATTCAGTGTCTATTTTGCTTGGGGGGGGTTTCATATAGTTCAACAGCTACAGTATGTTGTTGTTTTATAATACCACTTGTACGTCTAACTTTGTGTAGTTTTTAAACACCGCACAGGAGACCAGGCATGAAATGGTCACAAGTATTACTTTCCAGTAGATTTCACTTTTCTTTTTCAAGCCACGGCTTGACATTTTGCAAAATCTCTGGAGACCAAACAGTAAAATCGAGTTAGTGCGGGAGTGAACTGTAAATTCCATGGAACCATGTAATATATCTTAACACAGATGGACACAGTACATTAAAATAACTGTGGATGATAACAGAACAATACCATCTGTTTTGTCTGGGGAAGACAACGCATATCAGCTACACTGTCAGTCATATCATATATCTTTAGTGTCATCATGTTGTAGACGACAACTCTATATGTCAGAGCCAAGCGCGCTCTTCTTTAGGGAGTAATGAAAACAATACAAAGTAAAACGCACAAGGATTTTTCCTAAAATGAAAGGGCAGGTCAGTTAAAATAAAAAGCAACAAAACGTAAAGAGGGCAGCCTCATAAGTAGGCACACAAAGACATTTTTATTTATCTTTAACATGAAGTAAAAATACACTGCAAAAAAATCTTTCAGTAGCAAAAATCATATGTATAAATACTCCTGTGCTTCACGTATGCGTCTGTAGCTACGCCTCAGTTTCCACCCTATAAAAATAATGAGGTTGTTTGAACAGGAGCATATACAATTAATCCAATCCCCTTTCCCCCCTATCACTGCTGTGTAAAACCTCAATGATTATAGTTTCTAAATTATGCTCAAGGGCAAATTAAAATTTGCATGGGAGTTTCGCTTGATGAGCTGGATGTTGTAAAGACAACAGCATGCAGTGTAACTTTTAATTCTGAATATTTCCCTGAAGACTGCAGACTATCTGGATTATAGGAAAATGAAGAACTTGGCAAGCTGCTTCCCAATGAACAATGTATCTTCCTAACTGACATTAATTAAGGCTCCCAGTGGCCCCCTAAACACCTGACAAATAAAATAAATGTTGCATAGGCTAGTTGATGTATCTGCTAACAGGACAGGGTGAATGAATGAATCAAAGGAAATATTTTATATCTAAAAACAGTGGAGATTCTTCAGTACAAAAACTATTTTAAGGCTCTTTGCTGATATTGAAAAAAATCAGCAACCTGTGCAATTCTTAAAGGCTTCATTGCCTGTTATGCAGTAGATGATTTTACCTAATTTCTTTAAAAAAAATAATAACTATGTGGACAGCCATTGATGGCTAAATTAGTGGCTCAATTTCTTCTGCTTTACATATGTTTGCAGGATTCCCGATCATTAAATAGAACTATCCATTCTGTCAATAGATGTAGAATGTATGGTTTACCTATATACGTCTTAACAATTACAATTATGACAAAGGATCCACCCTACATTCCTTAGAAACAAGAAAACACATGTCATTGGCTTTCCACTGAAAGAGTTGAACAAATGATAACGGTGGTATACACACTAATCTCCATTTTGAAGCCAAAGTGCTAGGTCTTGAGATGAAATCATGTGTTAGCACAGAGAGTTGATACTTCCTGCAAATGAAATGGTTTAATGACATTATACATTAAGATTAAGGCACCTATTTTAATGTTCTCACTTGCCTGCTGTCTATCTAAAATGCATCGCCGCACTGAGCTGTAAATAGTATACTCTGATAGGAACCAAAACACACAAACACCTTGGGCTCAGAATACAAATTTAAAAAGGAATAACATCTGGTCAAGTACTTATCATCAAGAAGAGATCCCTTCTAATGAAGGAAATCCACAAATTGCAATAAATGAGATCAGCCACAGCCACAAAGCAAATTCTTATAAGAAAGCTTGTTATGAATATAAAAATAATGTGAACTTAACATAAAAATTCCAGCCGTTACCATCTAAATTCTCAATAGACAGTGTCAGCCACTTAATTTGCAGGTACCTACTCCCTAATGCCTCCCTTTGCAATGTAACTTAGACTTTCTTCTGTGCTAAACCCAGAAAAATGCCTGTCATTTGCTGTCAGATTTCTCATCTCAAATTCTCCTCAAGCAACAAAGTCAGGTTAATTGCAGTCACTTTTACATTCACCGGCAACTTACAGAGTCAGCGCGCAGTAACAATTGGCTGTGAAATGAGAAAAGGCGCCCCGTCCCTGGAATCGGGTGAGAGATAACAAATGTGAAAGGATTGAATGCAAATACAGATAAATAAAACCTAATAGAAAACACCGTCTAAATTTAATGTAACAACCATTCGACCTCATTAGCTGAACATGTTCTTGTCATATTTCTTCAGTAAATGCTTTCATGCAAGGCAGGGGCAATGAATATGCTACCACTTGTACCTATAGTGAATGGAACTGAAGGATACGCCGCAGATACACAACACTTTGGAGTCGATAAAATTAAATACGCTCAATAAATTAAAAAAAAAAATCTATTTTCAGAAAGGGAAATGAAAAAAAGGATAATAGAAACAAGAATGTGGTCTCAGTTTAGAAAAGGAGAAAAAAAAAGCAGGGACCAGAATTTTGCTTTATATCCACCTAATAGCATAACAAAAAATACTGTCCTTGCTTTTGAATATAGATTTTTAACACTGCATAAGAATCATTAAATGTTTCCTTTGTTCCCTTTCCATAAGGGCCTGAATTGCATTGCGATGTGTCAGGGGCCTAGTCAAAATCAAAGGATCCAATATGAATTAAAATTTTTATACTTTTTTTCCCCTCTGCCATCATTTGCCAAAAAAAGACCCCTGGTGCACCTGTACTTTTCTAGCTGTAGGCGGTCCAAGATCTTCTCCACACACATTACAAACTTTTACATTACAATGTGCATCTTGTGGAATTCAACACAATATATTTCTATTATTGGTATTGGGTCAAAACCACAATCCTTTAGACTTTGTGATTTGTAAATGACGTTTAAAATCTATGTAAAAATGCAGGTGTGTGATGTACACTTTTTAAATA
Source organism: Sceloporus occidentalis (assembly GCA_023333645.1). NCBI lineage: Eukaryota > Metazoa > Chordata > Lepidosauria > Squamata > Phrynosomatidae > Sceloporus > Sceloporus occidentalis. The sequence continues at coordinate 7,109,920 of JALMGF010000017.1, read as the reverse complement.
CTATTTCACCGACGACCTTCACACAATATTACTATTGTGTATGGGAGGGAAGTATGCTTGGGTTTGCCAGAAGCTTCCAATTGGGTGCTACTGTCTTCCAAATAATGCGATTTATTGCAAATTAAAATGTAGTGTAGATTTCAATATGAATACATTAAAGAATGCTGAAGGCCATAATCACTTTTGCCACCATAAGGTATTTTTTATTCATTTCTGTATATATTTTTACAATTAAGGTTTTAAATTATGTGATAAACACCTCAAGAGATCTGTCTTTCTTAAAGCTTGAGTCTAGTATGAGAATCTGAGATATGTTCCAATCTCTTCTGGGAAGAAGGGGGTTAAATCGGCTCTAGTTATGCAAAGAAGAAAAAAATAAATACCTTCCCTTTAGTCGTGAAAAGTGCTATAAGAAATTTGTGTATTAAAAAAATAAACTTAAAATATAATGTTATTCCTAATGACGAGGCAGGGAAATGATATTTTTAACAAAATTACCTGAGACACCTTTAGATAGATTCACATAAAACATTTGAAAGGATTATCTTGGCAGACGCAACTTAATGAATACTCAAAATGCAAGCTCAAATCCATCCAGTAAAGCAATCAAGTTTTTAGGAAGTATTTTGACCCTAGTGACACAAACAATTAATTTTTCCTTTCTAATATCAAAATAAAATTCTACATCTAATGCAGGATAATTTGATCAATGCATTTAATCAAAAACAACACCAGAAATATGTTATTCCCACTTAAACAGATTTCATTACTTAATACTAGTTTTAACAGATTATGGAAAAAAGCAGTATCAAGAACAGCATAACAAGCGCAGAGCTGAATCTTTTTCTATTGTAATTACCTGGAGAATGCTTTACATAAAGAAATAACAAAATGACTGTACTGAAACCGATACATTATATATGTACATATTAATGTTTGGTTAAATAGGCATTGTGCGCTACGGCCAAATGGGACTTTCTCATTTTTAAAAGTTTAGCGTCCAATATGTGCCACTAAGTCCACCCGTGCATTACCGTCCAATATATCAGTATAGTAGAATGATCGGTTGTTACATTACAAACCCATTTATCATTCAGTAAATATCATAATATTTTCTCAATGTTGACACTGATCAGTAGAAATAGGGAAAAGGAACTGAACAATATAGGTCAAGCAGCTAAACCTTCTTTAAGGTTCATAGGAATGACATTAGTCAGGCCATATGTTTCTTTTTTACTTTAAGTGTGACAGTTGATCTACTGTGATCATCTGTTCAAATCTATGTGTATACATATTTAACCCTACCAGGGGAGGGGACCAGATTATATCAGATGCCTTATATCATAGGGTAGCCATGAATGAATTGTTCATCAGTTAGGAACACTTATTGAATTGAGTGGGAGGATGATCATTTGCTAATCATTTTGGGATATATGTAATCTCTCCTAAAATGCATAATCAAGCACTTTATAAAGAAAAGATGGCACTAGCATTGTTATTATTTATATTTAAATGCCACATGTATTTATCAGTTACCTGGTTTAAAGGACGACATGTCTATATAATATCCACTAAGACTATTATTAGTTCTAGTTGTGCTAAAATAATTAAGCCACTGGCCAACCTAATAAAGTAAAATGTAAAAATATTTATAATCTAAATTATACGATGATATCAGGTACTCTACAATACCTTAAACTGTAAATATAAGTATTTTGGAAAACTTACTTCTTGGAAATGAAATACACACATTAAGGAATTTATATATATATATATATATATATATATATATATATATATATATACATACATTAAATATCTGTATGACGAAGAATATACAGCTAGGTGCCAAAATAATCCGCACAAAAAAGCAATGAATTGTCACTTTGTACCAAAATATGAAAAGGTGTTAACGACCCCTGCATGTTAATGACCCACAGTAAACGTCATATCTTGTCACTTTATTTTTCTGGTACATTTGTACACCCAAAAACTGCACTAATTTTTTAAATGTTAATTTTCATACAGCAAAGTAAATAAATATGTAGTTCCCTACAAACATTCAAATTACTCAAGTAGAGTTATAGGAACTACAACCGATTACATGGCTTGCGAAAATAAAACGACAAGATGAAGGGTTGGTGTGGCGCTATTGCAATTTTGTACAGTAAAATAATTCTAGTCACTCCATTTTTATTACTATTTTTTCCTATTGATTTTAGAATACTATATCCAAACTTATAATGTTATGCATTAGCACCATAACATATTTATTGCACAAGTAAATTAATAGGTTTGCCAACAATGCGTGTAGTGATTAACAATTGTATTGTTTATTTTCTTTTTACTTTTTTATTTAGATGCATAAATTTTTGGCCTACCAAACATGTTACGCTTACATTTTATATTATGTGTAGACATTATATACATATATATATATATATATATATATATATATATATATATACACATACACACATGAAAATTGTGTAAATATAAACACACACACTATCTAAACATTATATATATATATACATATACACACACATACATACATGCACTAAGTGCATTAAAAATAATTAATGGATGAGAATTGATGAACATACGAACCATACACTACATTATAGTTGAATGAAATTATTTGGATGGAAGTGTTTGTGAATAATGGGAATCGTTTAACATAAAAATGCTTATAACTGATTATAAAATACATATAACTATATTCAAGACAAAAAAGCTAAAGTGAATGAGTGAAAGTACCACAAACGACTAACACTAATTGAGTGCCCCGACTGTACGACAAACATATATATTCTGCAAACATACAAAAGCTCCTTTACATGAAATAGTTCAAAAGGGTCATATTAATATCATTAACAAATACACAGCAGCACAAACAATAAATATTTTTTTCCACCTAATCCTAATCTTAGTTTCAAAAGAGGTAACGTAAGAACATCTCTGTTTAAGAAAATATGCTGCTCTCGTTTTACCTTAGAATTTGGAACAATTCATTTCATAGAGACAAGTATGGTATCAAGTAACTAATGTGGCCCTCTGGTGGAAAGCTAAGTATCACATTTGACATTTCTGCTCTGTGTTATACTGCTCGGAAAGCATGCTTCATGCAATGTAGAGCCTTATAAATATAGCAAGAAAACCAAAAAAAAAAAAGAAAAAATACAAATAAAAAAGGACACCGAAGCAGGTGTGAGAAAATAGTTAGAAAAAATACACGCGGAAGCACAGGGGGGGCAAACAATACACTGGGAATTCTGTACAGCAAAAACACACAAACAAACAAATAATGCGTGTCAAAACCTATTAAAATAAACACGGCTTAAGGTAACCTGCACATGATCCACACGCACCCGGCTCACTAAATGGAGGAAGCGGCTTTTGATTTTTGTAAGCAAAATCAGGAAGAAGAAAAAAAACAAAACTTACCTGCTGTTGTTGCAGATGCAGCAGTTCTACTGTGCTTACTTCACTGCTCGTGTCACCACTTGATCTTCCATCTCTGCTGCCAGAATCTAATTGGCTGCTTAGCGTGCTCATTCCATTTTGATTCATTGAACTGTTGCTTATTGTCTCTGTTGCAGATTCCTGCATCATGACTTAATACCTAAAAGTGATTAAGAAGTATCAATTAACACACGTTACACCTTCGCACTTCTATTATCAAGATGTCCCTCTCTGCCAATTACACAGACGGCATCTTTAAAAGAAGGGAGAGAAAAAAAAATAAAAGAAAGAAACACAGACTCGGTAATTTATCAAGAAAAAGCAATACAAATTCAGCTTTTTTTTTATCCACATACTAATCACTGAAATTATGGTCTCTATAAGCTTCCTTTGTGCAGTTACATTTAACAGCCAAAATAGCTTGCCGTGCATGCAGCATGGTTAAATAGCATTTATGAATGGCTACATTTTAAACTCTACCTATAAAATCAAGTTTAATGAAAGCCCCGATGCACACACGCCACCGTATTTCCTATTATCTAGCTTTGACAACCATGGATGACTATACAGCCTTATTTAAAATATTCACTATCTTGATTCTGTCAGAATTTTACAGCACCTCTTATGCAATTGTATTGTTTAATGATGCAAAGCTAATCATACAAAATTAAAATTTTGTACGAGAGTTACAAATCATATGGTATCAAAAAAATTGATAGGTAGCTTAACTGGCTTCTCCTTTTTTTTTTTTTTAACCTAAATAAAAATTTCACCTCCAAGGCATTTTAGGAAAAAAAAAAAAAAAGCTCTAGCTGAAAACACGTCAGATATTGCCTATATTTTTTAATCAAATGGCTGATATTCATTTATTTTTTTCTGACATTTAAAACATTTAATACTGTCCTTCCTAGGAGGTAATTAAGCTTATGCATGAGCAGTAATCAAACTGTTCACTTGAAGATGACTTAAAACTCAATTTTAACACAGGCAAATAAATGAAAGATATAAAATTAATTTCCCAGGCATGTATTAGATATGAAAGCCAGAAATAAAATCTATCAAGAATATCACTAATGATTGTGCTAAAAACAGCATAAATTATGCATATTACCTTCTCTACAGTAATAAATGTTTTATCGTTTTCACTGCATAAATATACTGTACTTTCAGCGTAGCAATGAGATGTCCTGCCAAGATCAGTTGAATTTCTTGCAGTAAATAAAGAACCGAATGCCCTTACAAACTAGAATTTCAAGGTACATTGTGCATGTGTACTATAGAAAGGTCAATATTGTGAATACGCCCAAGTATAGCGTTAAATATTTTACGGGAATCAGTGAGTCCAGGAACAAGTAACGCATTACATTTAGAACGCACACAGCAAAATAGCTACTTGACGTAAGAGTATACAATATCCATAACCCCAATCAACGCATAATAGCCAAAGTTCCAAAGTTATGGTACACATACAGTTTTCAGTAGCACAGTTCTATTGTGCCGTCACTTACGCCAAGACATATATCACTTCTGCTTGGCGATCGACAAAATACCGTTTTCAGTTCAAATGTTTGATTTTCCAACCACCACCCAAAAGAACACAAAATGGGTAAGATCTCCGTGTACGTTAAGTGAGCAATCTAGAGTATTCAGCTGATGGAGCTTTAACAGGGAAGTCACTGCTACCATAGCTACAGTAAACAATCACTAACCAGATGTGTTTATGGACAAACAGACCTTGTTAAACATCCTATTAAAGATTAACTCAGAGAAATATAACAAATGGAAAATGTGATGCACGCAATGAATTTTACAAGACAAAAACAAAGCTACTACTCTTTTTCCTGAGATTAGGCGGCTAATAAGTATTCAAATTAGGCATAAATTTTACATGCACAATGTTTAAAATATTCAGTAAAATGTGTCTGATTTCCCTCACTAGATGTTTGAAAATTCTACTGTAGTTACTTATCAAGCCCGGGAAGACGTGCCATATTTTTTCGTCTTGTACTTTCTAGGAAAGTGTAGCTAAACAAGATTGTGAAAAACGTCAAGACAGTCAATCGCAACGTATAGAAGCTATTCGCACAAGCGAAACAGCGGGGTTTTTTTTTTTAAGTAAAACATTATAATTTACTGGTAAACAGCAATTCATTAGGCTTTGAAACATGTATTTCATGGGGGAAGCCACACGAGTCCTTTGGATAGAAAACAAAACTATCCCAAAGCAAATCAAAGTTACGATGACAAGGAGTTTATGGCCTGTGGTTTGTGGATCCTTGTTAAAGGCTTACAGTATATTTAAGAGGCATGTTCCAAACTTATGTATGGTTGAACCGGCCCACCCCCTTTGTTGTATTAAGTACCCAATAAAGTCTCCCCTTTATATGAATATTGCAATCTAATATTTATTTTTGTTTATCAATATGTTTTTATTACATGCATCAGTCTACTTTTTTTAGTTGTGTTCTTATGCCGTTATATTAAAACTAGAAGGACACAGATGGTGTTTTAAGAGATACTGCACAATATAAAAAATAGAAGAACACACGTTTCAATGAAGTTTATATCTGAGTGTTTATAAAGACGCTTAATAATTGTTAGCGTTAAGTGTGTAGTACTCTGTGCGTAGTCACACGTTCTTGAATCACTTTTCAGGATTGGGCGGAAGTTGTCTTAGGTAACTGATGGTGAAGGAGGAAGATGCAAAAGAGAGGACTGCCGAAAAAGGAGGATAAGTATATCTGTGGGCATCATAAATCTGTTTGCTCCCAGCATGGTCAAACAAGGACAAAAAAACCCAAAACACTTAGAGAAATGTTCACTTTCAGATTTACTGAAACAGTTAAAAAGAAGTCAGGCAATGTAAAGCTCCTCTGCTTTGCAGTTTTGTGTCCTACATTTTGTTTTTCCTTCGGAAAAATACATCTGGGTTCAAACTAGTGAAATTTTAACAGGAAGCAATCCTGTAAGTTGTATGTGTGTGTGTGTATATATATATGAAATATTTTCATATGCCCATACATACACACACATACACACAGGGACATTCAAGATACTTATTCTCTACATCACTTCCCTTTTGAAACATTAAACTGACACTGAAAGTGACTGCACAAGATTGCATTTTCTCTTTCCTAAACAACCTGAATTGAAAGGTTACTTAGTGTAACAATATTTACTTGCAGAATTGTGTTGTTACCAAGGGTATAATGGATGGTGGCTATGCAGGTTTACGCAAGAATGAGTGAAGCATGAGGCGTTAGCCATGTGTTTGACATGTTTCAAATTGCTATAATCCAGCATTTAACACACCCAGCAATTCATGCCATTTCTTGCAGCCATAATCTTGAATAAAGCGTGCACAACCACTTATTATATAAATTAGTATACGACTCCCTGTTATAGTCACAACAGTGCTTTTGTGTTTATTTTTCATCAAGATGTGGCTTTTTTTTTATTTGTACAAATAGCAGGATAGAAAGACACAGCTCAATTAGACCTGTTCTCTTTATGATAGGGTAGCAAAGAATGCTAGACTTATTTGTTTTATTTCTCCCACTGAGGTATGGATTATTTGGGTGTGAAATTCCTCCATCTGAAGTATGTCTTTTTTTTTGTTTTAAGTGATCACAGGCTTACATCCACGTTCTCTATACGGCAATGTTTCCAGTGTAACGTAATACACAGAAAAGCTATATACAGTCAAAGTTACCTAAACAAAGGGAAGCAGTGTTGAGGCATACCACGCATTCTTTCTTTTTGGTGGAACAAGTTTTTTTTTCTTTCTTCAAGGGGAAGTGTGCTGACATTTTTTTAAGTGTCCAGCTCCTCAAATCTTTCCAAAAGATGTGTATTAAACTTAATAAACATAATTGGAACACCTTCCATAGCATAAAGAGCATTTTAAGATGATCTTGGAGGGCGGTAAAGTATTGCACTATACTATACCATATTC
>JALMGF010000017.1:6850000-7097500 GCA_023333645.1 Sceloporus occidentalis | reverse complement strand
GACTCCTTTCATGCTTGTACAAGCTCAGCCAAAAAAGAGAGTTTCCCCTTTAGCACAAAACAAACATCTGCTCTACACAGCAGGACACAGAGAGGCACCCAAACGTGTGGTTACCCTCCCTTTACAAAAACTTGCACCCTGACACATATGGGGGCATTTGCTAAATGGCTGGTTATTACCGAGCCATGAAAGCAGGGACCCTGTCTTATTATATTATATAGCGCATATATAATATATAGATAATACAGATCACCCCCCTTTTTTATTTGGTGTCGTTGCTGCAGATAGATTAAAACTACAGACAGATTAAAAAAAAGCAGTTCTTTTGCCTGGATCTCCTTCTTTTTTCCTCCCCTTACAGATACAATGCACTGGATCGTTTCAATGAACTTACATTCCAAGGGGGGGGGGGAAGTAAAAGCAAGATTCTATTCTAGCAGCCCTCCCCCACCTTGCAAAACTCCATCAGATCTAAGTCAACCCCCCCTGCCCCCCCAAAAAGTAACCTACCTTATTGCAGTTCTACTGAAGAAAATAACTTCCGAGCTTCATAGGAGTTGCAGAAAAAATGAGACGTAAATTTACAATCAGGACGATCAGATGCAGCAAACAGTGGAAAAGAGGGGAAAAAAAACTCACGAGCTAGCTGACTGTCACAGCCACCATCAGCCAACTATTTCCAGCAGTATTTACACTACTGTGGATACAACACCTCTGCCCGATCACGTCCCAGACTGATGGCATTTTGTGCTGGTAATTAAAACAAATCAAGCAGCTCTGTGATTGTTTTGGCGTCCATGAACGATCGTACACAAAATCAGCATTTGATCACTGGGGGTATGTCTTTGGTGTGCAACGTGAGGGGTGACAAAGGTTCAAGACTGAACCAGCATGCTTACCATAATCTTCCTAAAGTAAGTGCTGCTTCAGTTCCTCACTGCTTTCCTAGTCTCTCTCTCTCTCTTTTTTTTTTTTTTTTTACTCCCAGTCTTCTAAGAAAGCACCAGTCCAAGTTTCCCAAGTCTTAAGTGAGCATGCATGTTTGTGATAAACATACAGCACTTTGTGCCTTCCTTATTAGGACAAGCTTGCCATTATACACTGTACGTTTGGTAAAGCTCCAAAGACACTGTCATTTGCAGCCAAATAGGAAGTATTTTAGAAAAAAAAATAAAATAAGCAAACCAAAAAAGACAAGTATTTCACAGCCACAAACATCAGATAAGCCGGATAAAAAAAAAAAAAATCAATTTTTTTTTTTCAATTCACATCAAAACCACTTCACGATGACAATTTGTCTAAGCAGATGTTAATCAAGCCACAGCCCTTAAAACACTAGACACCATCAATTACTAACCTTAATTGAAATCACAGTGCTCCAGTCTGTGTGCCAGCATATTCAGAGGATGATGTATTAAGATATTTACAGTAAAGTAAACAATGCATAGTTGCAATGAAATGGAAAATTTTCAGCTAATGGTGTTTGTCAATCCTTTGTCAATTTTTTTTTTTCTGCCTGCCACAGATGTTTTCTTAGCTGCTTCACAAAAACAGGAATCAACTAGCAGAGAAGAAAGACTTTCTCTCCCCCAGGAAAAGAGTACAAAGCCAAGCCTGTACACAGCAGATGCAAAAGAAAGTCCATCTGCTACCAGCTCACAACACCACATGGAGTTTTAAGATTTTATACTGTAGGTAGCCTGGCAGTGTTTGTGTAGACACCATCAGAATAAAAGGAGGGGAAATCCTAGCCTCAAAGTGTCAGTGTAAAAACTACAGCTAGCACTCTCCCAAAACTGGCTTTGCTAGAGCCAGTAAATCAAAGACTTGTTTGCTTTTTTTTTTTTCTTCATGTTGCAGGAGCTGGCTAGTTTTCTAAGAGTTACACCCTAGGCAGACATTATGCTTACTTTTATGGCCTCTAACCAAGGGGAAAAGACAACTTGAAGTTACAGCTTCAGGCATCAGACTGGCATAAGTGGCTAAACTTTAAGAAGAGTTTATCCACACAGCACACAACAACATTTATCCTTTGCGACGTGAAATTGCCGCATATTTTAAGCACAATTTATATCCGCTAACAACTTTCGAGACCTTTCAAATTATCGACATCTGCCTCTACTTTTAAGCCATGTTTAAATACAAATTAAGGATGCAAGGGGGAGGGGAAATGCATTTAGTACTTAAAATAACTGCATCTAATAGCCTTTAATATAGACATTTTGGATAATTGCAACATATTTCACCTTCAACCTTCAGCACCCTTTATCCCGAGCGTATTTTCCCTCACCTTATGTGACATGAAATAAAGAACGTATTATTTGGGAGTTTTATAAACTTAATTAAAAAAAAAATAAATAAATCAATATTCCTCACCTTGAAAATTTGGTAATTTTGTTTTAGCCACAAAAACAAACAGCAGTGAGTTTTTCCATGGTAATCATGAACTGTTAACCTGAAAATTACAAAAAAATATATACGGTATATTTGTCCAACCAGCAACAGATGAGGTTAAGTTGCAACATATACCGTACACGTAAAAACAAAAATAATGTAAAGGTAACTATACTATTGCGCAATTTCATACGCATGTATTATGCTATGATTAGGCGTTATTTGTTAGGGAACGCACATATTCCCTGTTTGTCTTTTCTCACCTTTTTATATTGTTCCCAACTGTCCACAGTTTCACAGGGCTTACACATTTCAAAGAAACTGTGAATAATGTATATAATGACACAAATGACTTTATGTACTCCAGAGGAAATAAATGATGGTTTCCATTATCACATCAGTCAAGTAGCATTTTCACACAAACGTGTTTACGTTTTATAAAATGATAACATGTTATACAGGGTTTCATTCTCATCAACGGCGTTCTGGTAATTAACACAATTTTCATCGGATTGTGAGGGTTAATCTATATTCCCCGTGTATATTCCAGTGCTAGGAAAATGACGTTCCTCACATTAAAAATAATACTATCAATATGTAAATGTATTTTTTTTTAAAGTAAAATATTTGCATCTCCTTTCCTCCTCCGGGCTTTTGAACTTCCAAGGTCAATAAGGACAAATAATACCACTAGTGTCTCTTTGCAAAAAAGCTGGGTTTGCTGTCTGCAAGCAATGGTATCATTTCCATAGCAACCTCCTAACTATTAATTTTCAATTAAAGCAGACACAAAGCAGCCAGCCTCGGGGCTGGCAGACAGTGTCAAGAGCCCATCTCTGTAGGCAACAGTTTCACACAGCTATCAAGCGAATAGGTGCCTCATCCACAAAGCTATATCAGAAGAACGTCAAGTTTGGCGGTATAAATTGGCATTAACCTTCATTTTAGGCCTATATCATGAAAGCTAGGTTTGCTTGACATTCATTTTGATAAAACATTATGAACAAATACATCCCATATGAATATCTATTTTTGTGGAAATCAAGGAATGTATGTAAACAGAATACCGAGTGTCTCAAAAGTTTCTATTAGGATAATAAGGCATCCGTCCTAAAAAGAATATTGTATTTATGTAGTCTTAAGCATTACTTAAAATAAGGATCCACTCTCAAAGAGCTTGTCAATGAACAAACATGGAGATAATATGGATACGCTCATCTTTTTATTTTCATATACGGCATTAACATTCATAACCTTCACGCCTATAGTTTCAGGTCCAATCATATATGTGGCATGTACTTAGACACTGAATAGATTATATAGGTTATAATACAGTACGCTATGACTGAATCACTAAAAAGGCCCATATTTATAAAAGGTAATTCTGGGACAAAAAGTTCTATATAGAATAAAAAATAAACATTCCTGCTACTGAGTGATCACGTTATCAAAAAATAATAATCCAATGCCTACGTGCACTTAAGTGTGTAGAGACACCCGCTGGTATTGACAGGGTACTGTATTAATGCATTTATTTCACTAACAATATACCTATTGCAATAAACCTTATGATTTTACTCATGACAAATAAGCATGGCCCAGGCAAACACAAACACTACTAAACACACTGATAATGTGACATAGCAGCCAAATCAGCAAGTTGTCTCTTTGCAAAGATAAAGCGTTAATTTGCTGCAGGTGAGAAAGTTAAGTTTGACATGTTTATAGTTGCTGTAAATCACTTAGATGTCTATTCCACTGAAATTCCTTGACTTTGACCTGCCCCCCTCTCATAATTTTGCAAGGATATTTTTTTTCTGGCTTTAAACAGAAAATTCCATCTCAAGATCTTCACCAGAAGGAACCAATTTGTCAATAGCACCAGTCATATTAGCATACCCAGGAAACACCGTATTTACCAATCAGCGCGCCGCTGTCATAAAGAAAATAAGACACAGGATCACCTTATTTGTTCTAATCTTTCCTGTCAAAAAGTAACTATCTGTAAAATAATTTAAAGCAGGTGCTGGTATGAGTCTGTATACTATTCATTGTTGTTTACATTCACAAGTTACATACAACATAAATATTTTATAAAGCACTAGCAAAACATATAATTAGGTGTCTGGTGAAACTCAAAGCATTTAGGTAGCGGGATAAATAGCCAAACATGCATTGCCGTACAGAGTTCCCGTGTCTTGTTCTTCCCTTGTGTCGCTATTGATTTCAACCCTCAATAATTTTATCTTTTTTTCCCAGTCTCTCATCTACGTCTTGGACACCTTGGGGGTCATCCAGCTGCTGGTATCTAAATACTATCAACCTCAATCAGTCGCTGAACTATGTGAGTTGTAGTCTGGCAACATCCAAAGAATCATTGGTAATTAAACTCCAATTTAGACTTTTTAGATGCATCCCCTACACCTCACTAATGGTGAATTTTAACCCCCAAATTATTTTTTTATTGAAAGCTTTATTGTAACATTAAAATACCCCTAAGGCCGGCCTTAGGGGTGTGCGACCTGTGGGCCGCACAGGGCGCCATAGCAACAGAGGCGCCTGCCCGGGATTTAAATTAAATTTTTTTAACTTTATTTAACATCCTCCATGTTAAATAAAGTTTTTTTTTACTTTATTTAACATGGAGGATGTTAAATAAAGTTAAAACAACAAAAAAACAATGTTTTAATTTAAGTCCCGGGCAGGGGTGGCGAGCGGTCGCTCGTGAAGTTTTCAGCAACCCGCTCGGTGCCCCTCACTCTCCGTGACTCCGTAGCGGTGCCGGAGTTTCCAGCTGTGAAGCGTGCACCGCGGCAGAGCGGGAAGATGGACGCCTCCCGCTCCCACCGCAGGACTCAACAAGGTAAGTAAGGATAATAAGAAGTAGGGAGATGGGGAGGAGGGGAAGGCAGTGAGAAGGTTCAGAGGGGAAGGCAGTGAGAAGGGGGCAGAGGGGGGAGGGGAAGGCAGTGAGAAGGGGCAGAGGGGGGGGGCAGTTAGAAGGGGCAGAGGTGGTAGATAGTGAGAAGGGGCATAGGGGGAAAAGGCTGTGTGATGGGGCAGAGGGGGGGAAGGCAGTGAGAAGGGGCAGAGGGGGGAAATGCAGTGACAAGGGGCAGAGGTGGTAGATAGTGAGAAGGGGCAGAGGGTGGTAGATAGTGAGAAGGGGCAGAGGGTGGAAGGCAGTGAGAAGGGGCAGAGGTGGTAGATAGTGATAAAGGGAGAGAGGGGATAGATAGTGAGACAGGTGAGTTTTGTTACAAGACTTTTTCCCTTTCTTTTTTTGGGATGGGGGGGCGCCAGATGAGTAGTTCGCACAGGGTGCCAGAACACCTAAAGCCGGCTCTGCCTACACACACTTTCAATGATCATCTTTTAGACACCTTGTGCAGGGAGCTCTGCCTAAGTATTATTATTTTTTGTTTTATATAGCGCCATCAAATTCCGTAGGGCTGTACAATGGGTGGACAGGACTCAACAAGTAGTATGTAACATAACAATTTGACTTACAGAGACAACAGGTGAGGAGGGCCCTGCTCAAACGAGTTTACAGTCTAGAGCAGACCTGGGCAAAGCACGGCCCGCAGGCCACATCCGGCCCGCTGAATAGCTTGGACCGGCCCGCAAAGAGTGTCCTGGTGACTCACCAATGAGTCCGGTGTCCCCCCCCGCCCCGGTCACTTACCTTAAACTCCTGTGTTGGAAGCGTTTGTCTCGGGTGCCGGCGCTTTACGCTGGGCGCCGGCATATGACGTCAGACGCCGGCGATCAGCAGTGAAGCGCCGGCACCCGAGACAAACGCCTCACGCTTCCAACACAGGAGTTTAAGGTAAGTGACCGGGGCGGGGGGGGGAGATCCTGAGAAGGGGGGGTTAGGGAGTTAGAGGGGAGATACTGAGAAGGGGGGGTTAGGGAGTTAGAGGGGAGATACTGAGAAGGGGGGTTAGGGAGGGAGGTCTTACTGTGTGTGTGTCTTACTGTGTTTGTGTGTGTGTGTCTTACTGTGTGTGTGTATCTTACTGTGTCTGTGTGTGTCTCGCTGTGTCTGTGTGTGTCTTACTGTGTCTGTGTGTGTCTTACTGTGTCTGTGTGTGTCTCACTGTGTCTGTGTGTGTCTTACTGTGTCTGTGTGTGTCTTACTGTGTCTGTGTGTGTCTCACTGTGTCTGTGTGTGTCTTACTGTGTCTGTGTGTGTCTTACTGTGTCTGTGTGTGTCTCACTGTGTCTGTGTGTGTCTTACTGTGTCTGTGTGTGTCTCACTGTGTCTGTGTGTGTCTTACTGTGTCTGTGTGTGTCTTACTGTGTCTGTGTGTGTCTCACTGTGTCTGTGTGTATCTTACTGTGTCTGTGTGTGTCTCACTGTGTCTGTGTGTGTCTTACTGTGTCTGTGTGCGTCTTACTGTGTCTGTGTGTGTCTCACTGTGTCTGTGTGTGTCTTACTGTGTCTGTGTGTGTCTTACTGTGTCTGTGTGTGTCTTACTGCGTGTGTCTTACTGTGTTCATAGCTTATTCAGTTATTGTAATAAATATTTTAGCCCATTTTTTAGCTCAAAATATTTTTTCCTTTTTTTTCTCCTCTAAAATCTAGGTGCGTCTTATCAGCAGGTGCGTCTTATAGAGCGAAAAATACGGTATGCACTCCGAAGCCTTGTTCATTTTGTTCACTTCTGTGCTGTGCTAATAGTTATTCAGGCCTTACTTATTCAAGCACCTCTACCAATGACGTAGGCTTGAATAACTTTATTAAACAGCACATAAGTTAACAAAATGGACAAGGCTTCGGAGTTTGTAGTTTGTAGAGGTCTGGCCCTCTAAAACCATTCCAATTTCTCATGTGGCCCCATGGGAAAATTAATTGCCCACCCCTGGTCTAGAGGGATTTAGTGTGATTCCTCTCTGGTTTGCAAGGTCACATGATGTCACATTCCATGACCCCAATGAGCACCAAGAAAGTTATGATCTCTTCCATAACGCTTCTTTTTTTTTAATCAGGAGTAAAAAATATTTCCATAATGCATTTTAGCCCCAACTAAAGCTAAAATTTATATATTCTGTTAGGAACTGCTTTGCAAGAGCTTTTTCTGACACCTCTATACTGGCCTTTCAACGTTCCTTTAATGCTAAATATCAACAATCACAAGAGTGGCCATTTACTAATACTCTAGCGAGGGCAAAATCACAAACTCATGAAAACATTTCAAACCAAAGAAATGCAGGTTGATGATACGTCACAATCTTGATGGAGCATTTTTACAGCATTGCATTACTTTATGGGCTTTCTATGCTGTTTCTTTTAACCACTATGTATTAGACAGAACTGGATATTTTGCATTGATTGTGCCATTTCCAAATTTTGTTACATCATTGTACTATTTAAGTGGCATTGTCATTCAGAGTTGCCAATCCTCATCTAATAAGCAACTATTAAAATAATTCCTCAGAAGAAAACACTATAATTGAAAAACATACCGTATTGGCTCGGATATAGGCCGCCCCCGTATATAGGCCGCACCCTAAAAGCTTGGTGCTTTTTTAAAGAAAAAGTTTTTTTCTTTAAAAAAGCACCAAAAAAACATGCTGCCACTCTGTCTCCCCCCCCCCGAGATATGCTGCCACTCTGTCTCTCCCCCCCCGAGATATGCTGCCACTGTCCTCCCCCCCGAGATATGCTGCCACTGTCCTCCCCCCCAGATATGCTGCCACTGTCCCCCCCCCTCGAGATATGCTGCCACTGTCCTCCTCATCCCCCTCCCCCCCGAGATATGCTGCCACTTTGCCCCTCCCCGACTTACCAGAGGAGACTCCCGGGTGTCTTGCGGGGCCGGCGGATGTGCCGGCACCGGAAGTTGTATACGCGTATTGCGTAGATGTCCCCCGCCGGCCCCGCAAGACACCCGAGAGTCTGCTCTGGTAAGTCTTGGGGGCAGAGGTAAAACGCATCTTAGACAACCTCCCGTGCCGGCACCCCTCCCCGTGGAAAGTGCTGGCAGGGGAGGCTGTCTAAGCGTATCGGGGAGTAGGATGCAGGTCCCCTGCACCGCTGCGGGGGATCTGTATCCTAACCCCGCTGCCTGCCCGGCGCCCGGGACTCCATGTCCTGGGCGTCGGGCGCTAGACCCCGAATATAGGCCGCACCCCCACTTTAAAGACTTAAAGTGTGGGGGGGAAGTGCAGCCTATATTCGAGCCAATACGGTAATTGACAGGAGAATATCTCTGTCTTTCAAGGTAGAGCAAGAAAAAACATATGGTAAATACATGCCTCATCAGTAGAATACATCATGTTATTGAAGATACATACCACAAAAAGCAGGTTAACAAAATGTTATTGGCTGGGTAGAAGAATAGCACTAAGCATCACTGACAGGAGTTACCCAAAAAAGACATGTGGGTGGGTTAGGGTACTGGAGTTTGTAAGAGCTTGAGCCCAAATGTGTCATCACAAGGAGACCAGCCTATAGTACTTAACTAAGGTATGGACTTAAGCAACTGCTTAGCAAATCTGCTCAGGCAATGCATTAGTCTGTTCTGCAAGGTGCAGACATACCACCTGATGAATAGCTTGTATTACACCTCGGGGCTCCTTATGATCAGTCTTCACCCAACCTCCAAGTCAGGTGCAGGATCACAAGATGCAAATGGAATACTAGGCATTTATGCATTTGATCATCCCTTAGGGAAAGAGGAAAAGCTGCAACGATGGGCAACCTGACAAGTTCTGAATATGACACACTGCTTGGACATGCTGGAGCAATCAGGGTTATTGAAGCCTTGTATCTCTAGTTGTTCTAATAATTCTGGGGAAAACCTAAACCAGACAGGGAGCCTATTGCATCTGGCTTGTTCCTTGTTAAGAGGCAAAAAGAACCTTGATAGTGGAGAGCTTTCTGCTAAGGCCATTGTCTCCACCAGGTGTCCCCCAAAGATGGCTGATCTCTTTGTTAAGAGTCCATTCCCATGCACAAATCACACAGTGACTTGGAGTAGATAGTCCAGAAAAGTTTGAGTCAGCATAAGAAAGGTTTACATGAGAAAGCACTTTCAGGCATCTGCCCTGTGTACCTTTATGTTTTATTGAGGTATGCAGCAGTTGTTCTATTTTGGAACCATGAACATAGAGGTGTGCTTTCCATTTAATGGCAGTAGTGCTTCAGGGCATGCAAGACTATTGGAGGGGAGGTTGGATTCCTTCACAGTCCATGCTTTCAGGATACCCAGAGCTGATACTATTTATTCCTGTGCCAGGCTGCCATGTGGGTGAAGGTTGATGTGCTGCAGAAGGAGTCTCCATTCTGAGGAGTCATGAAGACTATGAGATCTAAAGCTGCCAGACTACAACAGGTGTAGGAATCAAAGGGATGTACTCAGGATTATTTACAGGCCAGACCCTGTGTATAAGGACAGGTACAGCATAGGTAGCCCAACTAAAGCACTAGTACCACCATTACCCACTTCAGGGCTAGTGCTACCTCTATCAAGGGCCTCAACATCTATATGCACAACCTTTATACCAAGGAACTGAAAAAAAGAGTGGATTTCTAATCACTAGGGGAAGGAGGTGATTTGGATGGGGTTGTTTTAGATATAGTTGTTGATTTACTGTATACCTGTGATGTTATTGAAATGTTAATTTTCTTACTGTTGTAAACTAATACATACAGGTTACGAAAGAACAAAACAATTTCAGAATTCAGGAAATGAGCAGGACAAAAATTCACACATACATAGTTCATTGCTGATGATACTCTCTGGCATTTAAATAATCAAGGTGTACAAGGGCAGCGGCACATATACAGAAAGCCAATACTCAGGAACCTTTATTAAGTAGCAGTGCACAGTCCCACCAGGGATCAACAGAGATAAGATGGCCCACCAATATCAGTACCGACTTCTGTGGCTCTTTCTCAGAGATCAGCTATCACGCGTGAACAGAAGTTGTAGTTGTGAGATCTCAGCTATTGGTTTTTTGCATATGTACACTGCCCATCTTGATTATTAAAATTCCAAGAAGCACCATTAAGCACATAATGTCTGGACCCTTGGCAGGACATAGGTGCTCAGCTGCAATAAACTTTGTTGCTTGTAAAGCTTTGAAGGACCCACATCCTCTCAACAGCATCACATCCCATGTTATTTCTTTCATCTATAGAAACTGCTGACACCTTGGTGGTTTCTGTGCTCCTGGCTGTTGTTCCCTGTATCTTGTTCCGAGTTCCCGCTGCCCTTGCCCTTTACCTTGCTAACCCTTCTGAATTTGGTTTGAATGACCTTGACTTGTCTGATCCGCTTTGTTCCTGTCAGACCCTACCTAGAGTGCCTACTTTAGAGTTTGACTTTTGCCTGTCTATTTACTTGTGTATGGACTTCCTACAGGCTGGGTCTGAAATGTTTTTCTGGGTTCCCATAGCTGTGCTCCTGGCCTCTTCCACTGTCTTTGCACACCTTGGTTGGATTAATTTTTCCTGGGGAAGGGGGCCAAATTCGTTTTTTTTTAAAGGAGATGCAGCCTTCCTACTATGGTAGGTCAGGAAGGTAGGTCACAAGATTTTCTAGAGTGGAGGTATCCATTAAAGGTTTTCCTGCCCTAGGTGTTTTTTGTCTGATATGTCATCTGCATAACTTTAGTATCATCAAATGCATTTATAAATATTGCCTATACCTAATGCTTCATTTTTCTAACCGGTGTTACTATTGAAAAAATGTATGGTTTAAAAGGCAAAGTTACAGTTAATACTTTTATACTAGGAGTATTTTGTATCACACCCTGCGTAAACGCATACATATCCAGAACCCCTCTTCCTTCTCTTGACTCTGTATGTCGACTGACATTTGTTACTTATTTGCAAACAGTAAGTTTCTTAAAGCCTCTGAAATTAAAGGCATGAAAGTTAATTAGGTATACTAAACGGCATGTAATATGTTGGATCTGGGGAAAGCAACATGTCTTCATTCTTGATAAAAGAAGACCAGATATCTTTAATCAGTGATTCTTATAAAAAATGAATACATAATGCAAAGAAGGAAATATAAGAATATAATGCATACTACCTAAATACTCCTCCATCAGGTACACTTGAACTTAAACTGTAATTGTCATACACATTTAAAGAAATATTGCAAAGGTTTTCCTTTATTAGCATGACACATTTGAATGAAAAAAATAACTTAGAGATACACTACTAGCACCCTACATGAACCATATCACTAGCTTCATCCCGGGCATATACTTCACTATATAAATACTAATTGCTGTTGTTATTATAAATGTCATTATTCTCAGCCAGTTTCCTCTCTGTTTTTGCTCTTCTATTCCATCTATTTTTTCTTCTTTCCTTTCTTTTTTATCTACTTTCTTCTCATCTGATATATTTCTCCTTTTTCTCCTCTCCCTTTTTTCACCTACTCTTATTTCACATCTTCTATTTCTCCCTTTTCTCTCCGTTATTTTCAAACCCCTTTTCTCTATCCTTTCACTATTCTCATTCCCCTTCTCATTTCTCTTTTCTCTCTCCCTCTCCTCTCGTTTATCTCTACTAAACCAAACATTTTAGCTCTTACTGGTAAAACCATGTCAGTGACCACACCCAGCATTATTCCCATGTGTAACCCCTCAAAGAGTGTCCAGAAACAGTCTGCTGAAGGTGGCATCCCCAGCATGTATGCAGCTCCCCACATTTTACAGTCCAACTTTACCTGGTTATAGTACACAGCCTACAAACATCACAACAAGCTACACAAGTAAGAAAAGTAAAAGCAAAATCTATGTATCACTTGAAGCTTTACTGTTGATCCGAGAAAATTATATTTCCACAAGTAATATGAATAATTATAGTTACATAAATTAGTACGGCATTAACTGAACTTCCCTGGGTGTGGTAGTTTGGATAGTCTATGAGTTAATATCATTATAACAGCTCCATCTTTTAGAAAATGTAATGTAGATTGTCTGAATAACTACTGCCCTTGATCATGTAGTTAGTGGCTATGAGACACCGACAAAAAAAATACCCCAAATCCAGGGCTAGAGAGACACCTAATAAGATGTTTAAAACATTGCCTCAAACCCAGCGAAACCATGCCATGTGTGCAACATAAAAGGAAAGACTCCTGATAAGTGCAAAACTGGGAAAAAAAGGTAGAATAAAACTCAATATCTTGGGTTAGATTTGTGGTTGTAGCGGTCCGCTTAGAAAGTTAAGTGGGCTGTTTTAAGGTCCTTGGGTCAAGTACTTTCAGGGAATATTTGGTTTATTGAGGTTATTTAGATTTTTAAGGACCAGTTTTACCCTAAAATCATGAAATGTGCCTTTCTGATTCAACTGTAAAACATGCCAGACCTGTTAGATTTGTTGTTTTTGTTGGACACTTTGAAAATAGTCAAGGGAGAATATATAGATTGTGGGGGTTGTTTAGGGATAACCCCCACCCCAAAGTCGCAAGATGCACATTTTTAGTTTACCTGTACAAATGCTTGAAACCACTTTCCGCAGGGGGTGCAGGACTGGTCCTAGACCAAGAGGCGTTGCCACTCGTTCTTTTACATAGATAGCACAATTTTAAAGGCCAAGCAGCATTGATCAATGCAAAAGCTATAGAGAGTAGGGTGCAGAGCAATTATTCCTTATGGAGGGGCAGCTGAGTGTGAAGGGTATGTCACACAGAGACACAGGAAATACTTGCTCTGCCCCTTACTATGCACAGCTTCTTCACTGCTCAGTCATCTGCTCCCTGCATACACTAAAACCCTACACAGTCTACACTAACACACACTTCTTGTCGGAGCCAGCCTTAAGTGTTCTGGCGCCCTGTGCGGACTACTCCTGGTGCCCCCCCCACTCTGCCCCTTCTCACTGCCCCCCCACTCTGCCCCTTCTCACTGCCTCCCCCCTGCCCCTTCTCACTGCCCCCTCCCCTTCTCACTGCCCCTCCTCTGCCTCTTCTCCCTATCCTTACTTAGCTCGTAGCCGGAGTCCTGCGGTGGGAGCGGGAGAGTGAGTCACAGAGAGTGAGGGGTGCCGAGCGGTTGCTGCGAAACTTCACGAGCGACCGCTCGGCGCCCCTGCCCGGGACTTAAATTGAAACATCGGGTTTTTTTTGTTGTTTTAACTTTATTTAACATCCTATTTAACATCTTCCATGTTAAATAAAGTTAAAAAAAACTTTATTTATTATGGAGGATGTTAAATAAAGTTACAAAAAAACCCCGATGCTTTAATTTAAGTCCCGGGCAGGCGCCCCTGTTGGCATGGCGCCCTGTGCGGCCGCACAGGTCGCACACCCCTAAGGCCGGCCCTGCTTATTGTAACACTGTTCACTGATACGTGCTTTAACATATTACACTGACACTCTCCTAACTCACAGAAACATCATACACTGACACACACAGTCTAACACTACCCACTGAGAGACATACACAGTTTAGCTTGCACACTATCCAATAATTAATAGAAATGGATAGACTGACAAAATATACACACACATACTGCCCTTACCAATGCACATACACACTTTCCCTTACACATCTCTCTACTTTCTCATTAGCTCCCCATTTTTGTCCTTATCTCTCCCCTTTTTCATTATCTCTCTCCTTTCTCTTTATCGCTCCTCATTTTCTCACCCATTTCTCCCCTTTCTCGTCTTCATAATCTATCCTCATTCGCTTTTTCTCACCCATTTCTCATTATGTTCTCCCTTTCTATATCATTACATAACCCCAGTGGGGTCTGATGCTAGGAGCAATTTAGATGCACTAAGGGGTGCCTGGGTGCTCCCATCGCCATGATTAAGGTTTCCAGGCTGCTGGTCCTTAACAACTTAAAGGCATGTGCTTTTAGGGAATATATATGAGGTGTGCATTTTTTGTTCTCCTGTGCAAATTTCTTAGCTTGAAACCACGTTGTGGACTCATTATTTCGGGGTCTCTCATGAACAATTTATGCTAACTTACCATGCATATGTGGTATCTATGCGTTCGGGAGACATTGGAAATACTTGTTCTAGGTAGGCCAGGGTACAACTTCAAATATGCCTGGGAATTTTTAGTTGTTCTGGGTGACCTAGAAAGATAAGTTTAGTGTTTCAGGCTATGTTTGGTCCAGCGTTAACACTTTTGGTATTGTGTTAATCAGGAGACTTTGGAGATTAATTTGTAATATTTTTTATTTTCTTTGCTAACATTTGAGAAATACATAATCATATATCCTGATGCTGTAAAAAATAAATATATTTCAAAGTTGTTTGTGGCTCAAAAGGTTGATAAAAACTAGACTTGTGCATTAGGATTTGCACAAACTTGCATTTTAACACAAAATGATTGTTTCGTACATTTGTATGAAGCTCCAAGGGCGATCCCTGTGAAACGAATGAAAATTTTAAATTCGTTCATTCGTTTACCAGCTATAGATGAGTGATCTCTCCCTCTCACATACTGTTGCTTTATCTGGGTTTATACAGGCTTAAATAAGCTATGATTAGCATATTTGTCAGCGTTTACAGAAAATGTGGTTAAAGTTAAAACTGGGTACAATAAATCTAACAGGTGCTGCTTATAAGAATTAACAAATGCAAACTCCACAGGAGTGCAATCAAGGACAGGATGCAAAAGGTTACCTACAGCAAAAAAAGGTTATGGTTTACCACTGCAATGCCGTAGATCAGGGGCGTACCTAGAGTATTTTGCACCTGGGGCGGATCCTGTATGTGGCACCCCCCCACACACACACTTTAAAACTGCATAGCTTTTACCGTTATATACCGGCGCAGACACTGAAGGTGGTACAGCATAACACCCATCACTATATACTGAGGCAGACAATGACGGTGGTACAGCATAACACCTATCACTATATACTGAGGCACACATTGACGGTGGTACAGCGTAATCCCTATCACTATACATTGAGCCAGACACTTTCTACCACTTCATTAGTAGTAGGCATGCACCGAAACGAATTCTGGACTGAAACCGAAAATGCAGCATTTACCTGGCCGAAACCGAATATGACCCCCCCCCCATAAAAAAAATCTAACACTTTTATTTAAAGTAAGTAACACACCAAAATAGGACAAAACAATTAAATAACAATATAAACATATATATATATATAAATATATATATATATAAATATATATATATATATATATATATATATATATAATTGTTAACAGCAATCACATTCCTATCATGCCCAGGCATACCCAGATTCCAGGATGTACTCGCAGACTTGGCATGATAGGAGTATAATTGCCCTACCCCTTCTCACTCCCTGCTGCCCTATCTACCCCTTCTCACTCCCTTCTCCCTATCTACCCCCTATCCCCCGTCTCACTCCCTTCTCCCTTTCTACCCCTACTAACTATCTACCCTCTCCCTCTTTGAAGTTCACTTACCTTTCAGGAGTCCTGCGGTGGGGGTGCAAGGCCTCTGTCTCCCAGCTCTGCCACTGTATGGAACAGTATAGAGTGATGGGAGTTATGATGTACTTTAGAGCATAATTATATAATGAAAAATACATAGGAAATGGTACAGCATAACACCCATCACTCTCACACACTTACCAATCCATACATACCAATCCACACATACCAATCCACACATACCAATCCACATTTACCAATCCACATTTACCAATCCACATTTACCAATCCACACATACACTAATCCACACATACGCTAATCCACACATACGCTAATCCACACATATACCAATCCACACATACACCAATCCACACACATACCAATCCACACACACACCAATCCACACATACACCAATCCACACACATACCAATCAACACACACACCAATCCACACACATACCAATCCACACATATACCAATCCACACATATACCAATCTACACATACACTAATCCACACATATACCAATCCACACATATACCAATCCACACATACACTAATCCACACATATACCAATCCACAAATATACCAATCCACAAATATACTAATCCACACATACCAATCCACACATACCAATCCACACATATACCAATCCACACATATACCAATCCACACATATACCAATCCACACATACACCAATCCACATTTACCAATCCACTGTCACTGTCACTGTCACTGAATGCTTTCCTACCTTTTCTCCTTACAGCTCCTTTTCCTCCTCTTCGCTCCTCTTCTTCAGTTATTCTGTCTTCTTCCGGTTCAGAGGTCACGGACAGCGGTGGGCGCGGCTTCAGTGTTGTGCAGCTGTTGCCGCGCGGATCGCAAGGGAGCGGTATCGGAGGTCTTTAACAGACCTCCGGCTCCCTTGAGTGATTTTAAGCCGGGTTCAAGGGAGGTTCTTTGAACTGGCTTAAAATCACTCAAGGGAGCTGGAGGTCTGTTAAAGACCTCCGATACCGCTCCCTTGAGAGCCTGCTCCTCCAGCGGCGGACATTACTGTCCGTCTCTGGAGGGGTGCCGGGTGCCAGCAAGTTGGCACCTCCCTGATGAGCGGTGCGGACCGCCCCCCCGTCCCCCGCTTGGTACGCTACTGCCGTAGATATCTATACTGTAAAATTAAACTTTAAATAATATTTTTAAAAATCTCAACCAAAACACCAATTTATAATAGGTGAAAAAATGAGGAAAGAAAGAAAAAGGACATAAGGAGTTCTGGGGATCTCAAGGTACTTCTATTTAAGTCTATTCGACATATCCACCACTCTCTCACTAAAGTAAGTCTTCATTACTTAATATGCAAATTACAATTAATCATTTAAGTGTCTGTAAGGAAAGCTGCCCACTAATTTACCTTTTCAGACAAGCAAATATTATATTATAATTAAGAGAAGCTTCTATTGCAGCCACCGTGTGTGTGCACTACACGCCCTTCCACTGTCTCACACGCTGACCCCCCTGCTCCCCTGTCAGCATTGTCTTTGGATCTTCCAAGAAATTAGTGGAGAAAAGAAAATGGCTGTTTTAACATTAATAACAATAAATAACAATAAATGACCTTTTAATGACGAATTTTCAGTATATGTTTATGAAAAATATACTTAAGTCTACACATATTCAATACAATGAAGGGGATGTTATAATTTATATATATATATATATATATATATATATATATATATATATATATATATATATATATTGGAACAAACATTATGCATTTTGTTGTTTTGTAAGAGAATGTGTGTGTGTTTTTATGTACTTAAGGCTTCATATCTTGTTCCATGATGCCAACTTTGCCTCAAGTCCACTACCAATGAAAACTTATATAGTTTTCCATGGGTAAATTGAAAACTTCTCCTGGGTTAAACGAAAGGATGCAGAAATTTATGAAAATGTCATGGTCTCTTAATTGTCTCATTCTCAACTGGAAAAAAAATGGCCAGACCTCTGGCACTGAAAGAGTTAAAGCAGCAATGAAACTGGAACCCATTGAAACAAATGAAAATGACACTATATGTATATTACATACAACTGTGAAGGTACCACTATCTCAGAAGGACCAAAGTTTTGCAGACTACTCAATTAATAAATACTGATATTAAAGTTGAACCAAAAATTGTACCAAAAAAGATATTACCAAGACATACTCATAATACTGTTCCGAAGTCATGAAAGGCAGCAAATAAACAAACTTGAGAATACTAAAATGAAATAATCCAGGCGCTTTGAGGGTAGAACATTTTAACAGAAACCAGAAGAAAGACAACCAAATTCAATTTGTTCTGGATGTTTATGGGTTTTCCTGCTGCTACATGTCATGCATTCGCACCTCATTGATGCTGGTTTGCTAGTGCTTGTGCTCTGTCTTTGTTAAAGTACTTCTTAAACAACAGTCATAAATGCTGGGCAAACATGTGTGATCCTTCATCTTCACGGCTCACCACAAGATGCAACGAACAAGCCTGTGGGGAAGAGGAAAGTTGTAAGGCATACAAAATGGCAAGTCATGGCCAACCTCCGACTAATCAGGACGGCCACCAGACATTCAACTGCTAATGTCTGTTGCTTGCATTTACCTTCTTATGATCATGAACTACTTACCTGAAACATTTGTTTTTGTTTATAATGTCACAAAATTCCAACCTCTAGATCATCCCTTCGACTCTTTACGTTCTACACTAATTTTCCTTACATCCTGATCTGCCTTGTCAACATTAACATACAATTAGAACATATAACAATGGCCTCTATTGTAAAAGTTAGTCCTTGCCAGAATCTGACACAACCATTGTAGGTAACATTGGCACCCCTAAATGTATGTTGCCTTCAAAACTGTCAATGTTTATGCCCTGGACTGATGTCACATCCACTGAGGAAGAGAGTAAATGGTAGAACCAATGCACACTTATTTTGGTGTCTATTTTTCCCATTGTAGTTATGGTCCTGCTCTGAAGTTTCTCTGGTAGAATTCTTAATGTTTTAAAATCTGTGTTTGTCAACAACAAATACATTATCTGCTTATTATTAAGCCTTCCCCAAATCCCTCAGCTGTAATTTATTGCATTTTTTCAAATCTCTTGTTTTCTCCCTATAGCAAAAACATCTGCAATGTTCTACTTTGAATTAAAATAGAATATGTTTTGGTAAAAAAAAAAACCTGAAGAACTCATTATGCAGTGTGCCAAATTGTTTACGTTGCATCCACCTGTCCAGATGTATGTATGTGTGTCAACCTAATCACCAATCAGCTCATCCATCCACATGGGTAGAAAATTAAACTAACTTTTAGGTTTATTTGGAGCACACCACAGTCATATTTTAACATTGTAATAATAATTAGTATTTGATCATCCTGAAGGTTATAGTTCTAATCACACAAACTGAGAAGTGAAATGAAGCCTTCTGTCAGAGGTCAACATTGCCATTCATCAAAAAAGTATTAAACACTTAAAGAGTATAAATAAAGACAGTGAATTTTGAAAAGCAGCCGGCACAGGGTATATTCAGGAATTTAGTTGGGGTATTTATGTTAAGATGTTTATATATTGCAAATGTAGAAAAATAACAATTTATTTTTCTTAGACTGCAGAATAAAGAAAAATGGTCTAACATTAGAATATAACAAGGAAGCAAAGATAAATTAGAAAACCTCTTTGGTTCCTTCACAGGCTAATCAGAGATGTACAGAGAGAAGGACCTTTTAAGTTTAATGATACCTGCTCATTAAATGATGCTAAACACTAAAATATCACGAACAGCAGGGAATTTTCAGTTTACATTAGAGAAAAAAATAAAAGGGCAAAAATGACTGAAGTTGGTCAGTTCAAGCTGATAGGGCACTTCAAATGAATAACAGAAGAATAAATGACACACTCTAGGTTAAATTAGGTTCTCCTATGCTTTTTCTTGAAAGTGTTCAAATTTTATTTGAATTAACTAACCTAACGAAATCAAAGGTTTAAATAGGGGTAAAGTTAAATATATAACTATATTTCACAGTAGTTTATCATTTTTTACAGAAGGCAAAATTGCAACTTATAGTATTTTTGTGTGGGTGGATGGCACTTAAAGGGTGTATATTCTCTGTCCTTGGACAAGTAAATTTACATGCTTGATACAGCAGGGGATCCAGATTTGCATTACAGAATACAATTACACAGGCCTTCAACATACTTCATGTGATAATCCTGGTGTGGCAGAAAGATTCCTAGTGAGTGAATTCAGTGCTTATTTACAATTTATTTTTTTTAGGATTAATCCTTCAGTTTCCATGGACCTTTTCCAAACCTGAAAAAACAACACAGCATTGTTATATAAACGTAGTTATATATAAAAAAAAGAGATACATTTTCATTGTGATGTTTACTGTGTACTAAAGAAAAATGCATTGCATTAGTCAAAAAGTCGTGTTACATGAAAATTTACAAAATGATTTGCAGGTATACACTACAATTTCTTCATAATTAATATGGATAAAAAAAAAAACAAAGCTAGCAAAGTGCTCTCATATACCCTATATTATTGAGTTCTATTATATGGTACATTGAGCCTGAAATGCAGGAATGAAAAGCTTACGAAATTAACTTTGACTCACATCAAAATGCTGAGGTATTAGAAATACATTGACACCAGAAATACACATAAATCTATCATGTGGAAGCAACAAAATAGTTAATAAATTCTGTACAAATATGTTTCACTGGAAGAAAGAGCCATGTGTATGTATCAGTGATTTGCTCTGCAAAGTGTTCTCTTTTACTAATATTGAGCTCAGAGAAAAGATAAATAGTATCAGCTTTCTCCTGTAATCATGCATGCAAATTCTGTATGAGTAAGTCATATAATCATTGACATGTACATTTAAAATTACTACATACAGACTATAATATAATACAATCAATACTATAGCTGCATGTGTATATATATAGTCGTGTGAAAAAGAAAGTACACCCTCTTTGAATTATATGGTTCTACATATCAGGACATAATAACAATCGGTCCTTAGCAGGTCTACAAATTAGGTAAAAATTAGAAAAACATATGACATATTACACTGTGTCATGATTTATTCAACAAAAGGACAATGATCCCAAGCACACCAGCAAATCTACAACACACTGGCTGAAAAGGAAAAGAATCAATACGTTGCAATAGCCCAGTCAAAGTCCAGACCTCAACCCGATTAAAATGCTGTGGCGGGACCTTAAGAGAACTATGCATAAACAATGCCTGCAAACCTCAGTGAAGTGAAGCAACGTAAAAAATCCCTCCACAACAATGTGAAAGACTGACAAAGTCATACAGAAACGATTACTTCAAGTTAACACTGCTGAAGTGCTTCTACAAGCTATTGAATCATGAGGTGTACTTAGTTTTTCACACTGGTGAATGTACTTGTATAAATAAAATAAAGTTTTTCTATAAAACTAAATATCTGATAAATTGCAGATATTCTGGTTATCTATCATTTGAAGACTAGGTGATACCATCAAATAAAAAAAAGCTTGTATTTAATATTTTCACTCTGGTAACACTACTAATCAGTGCATATTTCAATCACATCAAGGCCAGGGTCTTTTGAGAAAATTGCCAAGAATCAAAAAAGAGCAAATATGTTCAGTGTTAACCCTACGTGATAAACTAAAGACAAAGAAAAAACAAGATCATTATCAGAGTTAATGGTAAACAAAAAAGTATAGAGGTAAAAATAGAGGAATATCATATGAGGAAATAACTGTCCTTATGAACAATAGATGTGTGTAATAAACCCTGTAGGTCACAACGTCATTCACAACGGAACTAGAGAGCAAATTCTAGGGATTAATATTTTCAGAAATTCTCGTAAATCTCTATTTCACAGATTTAAACCCATTATTGTCGCCAGACCGGGTCCTACCTGCCTCAAGGTCCCACACAGGGGTCCTCTCCTCCGCGTTGACGCCGGCTCCCGACGAGCCTGGAACTGCACACGCTTCGATAATACCTGAACCCCTTTTTGGGTCATTGCCATTGGAACACTTCAAAGATTTTACATTAATCTGTGGTACAAAGCAACTATCCAAGTAGTGTAAGGGAGTGACAGATTCTATAATCCAGTAAAGGTTGGTATACCTGTGCTGGGGTCCTCAGTAAATTATAATTTGACATGCAATGTAAAGTCACTCCTCCATCGGGACAACATGCATCTGCGGGGTCGATTCTTATAGTGAACATGTATATCATTTACAAATCTAAATCTAAATGACTATGCAAACCAGACTTGATAAAGGAATTTTTTGCATTAAAACTTTTTAGTAATTCTCTCAACAGTATACCTGTATACTTAGCATGGATTTATATATTTATAACTGTCCCTATATGTGTGTACATATGTTAATAGATTGAGGTTCACTTACTGCATGATTTATTGATTTATAATACTATGTAATATATATATATATATATATATATATATATATATATACTCATTAAATATTGGCCTTGTTTAAATAGAATAACAGATAACTGTATGCATTTCATTTGCTAAGATGTGATAAGAATTGTTGATCTTTAGATATATTTAGATATTACTGTTTAGTGTGCTTCCACATATATACATTAGCAGTGTTGGTGACTTGAGAGAAAACACACACCATCTGGATATGCAGTTAATGTACCATCTGGAATCTGAATTCTAACTGGTATTAATTCTCATTTACCACCATGTATAGACCAAAGATTACAAAAAGGGTATAATGTTAATGCTGTCCCAACATTTGGGTAGCAAAGAAAGAATACTGCAATGCAAGAAAAAAAGCATAGATAAATGTAAATATTACTACTATCATTTTTGTTGTTTCTAATAAGACTAGCAAGGCAGACCAATAACTTCCATGAAGCAAGAGGGCCAGCTGTACCAAGCACTGCAAAATGAGGGAAACAACACCTCTGTGCTCCATTTTGCATAAAGAAGCAGATGTGATGTCCTCTGCTTCCTCAAGTGGATGTAATGTCAAACCTACAATCCTGCCTTAGGTGTTAAGAACCCTAGTTATTGGATTTTGAAATATAAACATTTAATATAATAGTTTTATTTTTGCAAACTGATATATTGGTATAAAACATGAAAGAATAAAGCTAACCCAAGTTAAAACAGTATTTCATGAATTTCATTCCATAGCACTTCTGTACTGAAAATGCTAAAAATACTTACAAGAGGATTTGTAATGTACTAATGTACGCTACCATTCAAAAGTTTGGGGTCAGTTGTTTTTATGGAAAACAAGGAAATTTCAAGCTCTGTGTCAGGCCCTATCCAGGCTGCGGAGCTGCTTATCTCTGGTTTTACCTTTTTCGCTACAGTTCCCCTGTCTCGCTACAGTTCCCCTGTCTCGCTACAGTTCCCCCTTTGCTGTAATCCATTCCTGGATTTCCTTATGCTCTGCCATTATCTTCTGTTTCTTGAATTTTGATCCTGCTCTTAGCTTCAGCTTCTGTTGCCTGTTGTGCCCCACCCGTATGTCTTTATCTCTGTTCTGTTTTTAGATTTAATGTTTAGTTTCAGTTTATTCGAAATTTAGAAGGCAGGGTTTAGCACTAGGACCCACCAAATATTGGAGTACTTCAGCGTAGTGGTGTAGCATTCTATGGCTATATGATGTGACTAAATCTCCAATTGTTATCATATAGTCCTAGGCTAGTCCTGTATTTGTGTGTCTGTCTTTTATGTACCTTTGCCCTCTTTTCCCTTAATCATCTGAGGATCTCGGTTCCTCTCTCCTCTCCCCATATCCCATTTAAAATTCCTATTCTTGCGTAAAGGAGAAGCTTCGGAGGTTCTCAGCTCCTTACTCCATCCCTTGCGTTCCTTGCCTTGTTCTCTGTCCTTTTTTGTGTCCTTTACCATGTATGTCTTGTTTGCTTAAGTTTAGAATCTGTGTTCTGTGTATTCTTATTTATGTTGGCTTTGCTGATAATACTTTATTTAGTTCCACGCCTAGGTCAGGAACAGAGAGGGCTCGTATTCGGGAACTGGCAAGGATCAGGTGTCGACGAGGAAACGACAAAAGGGCAATCAGCTACTGAAGCAGATCAGCATTTATAGCAACAACCTAAAGGAAGAGGATGGGTTAACCGGGTTCAGAGGCATTAAGAGGAAGAGGGTGTGGCCTAGCAAACAGAAAACCATGGATGTAGGCCAAAGCCCTGACACAGGTAAGCAGCTAATAGGAGAGGTGGAAACCCAGGCATTTCACTCAGCCATTTCCAGCTACTATAGCTATACTATAGCTACATAGTTACTTTTTTTAAAACAAGAACATAACATTTTAATGGTAGAAACATAAAATTAAGGCAGGCATGATACATGTTAAGAGTCTATTACTTTCTTTTTTTCCCTCTCTTGTTTTCATTTTATCTATCTCCACATCCTTTCTCCTCTCTCTCACTTTTTTTTACCCCTCTCATTTTCTTCTCCCTATCCCTCTTTCTTCTATGTCTCTCTTCTCCCCTACTTTTCCTTTCACTGTCTCACACTCTTGTCTTTTGTGTCTCTCTCTTCCCATTCTTCTCTCTCTCTCCACTCCTGTTTCTTTCATCTGCCCCTATGCCTCTTCCTTCATTGCTCTATTTCTCTCTGTCTTTCTTTCTGTCTCTTTCACTTCCCTTCTTTCACCGTCTATTTTTCTTCTGTCTCTTCCTTTCTTCTGTCTCTCTCTCTCTCTCTCTTTGCTTTTCTTATCATTTCCCTGTCTATTTTATTGTCCAAAAATTAAATGAAACTGGCACTCTTTTAGTCCTTGTGAAAATGTATTATAATGGTTTTATTGACCCCCTCATTCTACCCCAGCATACATTTTGCAACAGCAGTTTTTCCTTTACTTTTTTTTACTCAGAGAGAAGTGCACACTGTTTAGCTATCCCCTTGGGGATACATATATATATATATAAAGGCATATAAAAGCATATACCATGTCTGTATTTTGCAGAACCCGGCCCTGCACTTTTTCAAAGTATAAGGCCAAATCCTTATACCTTACTATCAATAGTAGCTCTGTCCACCTCTTCCTATTATATGCCCAGTTAGGTTATATTTGGCTCTTTTCAAGCATGGGTGATCTGTTAAGTATGCTAGTATTTTTTAATGTATGTTTTATGTTGTATTAGCATCACACTGAAGAATTGCCACTCTTTTCAAGCATGGGTGATCTGTTAAGTATGCTAGTATTTTTTAATGTATGTTTTATGTTGTATTAGCATCACACTGAAGAATTGCCACATAGAGGAGAAATGTGAAGGAGATTGACAGAGTGGCAGCATTTGTAGGTAAGTAGTTCTTGACAAGACAACATTTCATAGTTGCAGCAGTGAAGGTAATAAAGAATGTATACAGAGGCACACTTTTATCTTCAAAGCAATAGCTGATCAACCTTGTGTGCAAAGAAACTGTACCCTAATAATAATGTGATATTAGAATGTGGATGTAATAAAAGTGGAATACGATTGAATGGAATGAAGGCACATAGTGGGAATATTCCCTAAAAGCTTTATTAAAACCCTTGTTAGAAGGCTACCTACCATTTCATTATTCCCAATTTACATGTTTCAAGTGTATCTGGGGGTCAGTTGTCTTTGTATCTGTGTATTTGAATAAAGTATACAATATCATTATCAAGGACATTTTTCAACCCAACAGCAAGTCTTCTCCAGAGGTCTGAGCGCTTATGTTTTAAGAGTCACTAAGTTTAAGAGAATCCTCCAATGGAATCAAAGATCTAGAACCAGAAATATAATCAATTTTAAATATTCCAAAGCTATGACGGTACAAGTCCAAGAAACAACAGTACACATCTCAAGTTGGGACACTGTCTGAGGCACCAATGAAAGGTAACCATGACAAATACGACACATAAATATTCCCTAGTTAACTATAATTCACCTTCTATTAAACGTTATGTGTCAATTACAGATCACATTGTTATTTTTGAGTTATTGAAATTATGTCTTATTGTGATATCTTATTCTAGTTTACAATCTTTATACTTTGTTTCACCACCAAGTGAAACAAATGAACCCATAAAGTTGTTTATTTCTGTTTATATTTTAAATATAATTTGTATGTTGAATGAAACTTGTATCTGAAATGATGTCCATATGAAGCAATACTGCTAGAACAATATATAGGTTGATTACAAATTGCAACAATGAGTGCCCATTTATATACATTTAAAGTAATTGCTAAGATAGAATAACAATTTGGCATACTAATATATTTGAACATTGCAATCTATAATAAATCCAAAAATGTGTATGGGCATAGTGTTTAGCATAAGATACCCATCAACTGATCATAGTCAATACTGCATTGAAATATTTACAAAAAAAGACTTCATGCTCTCTGTAAAAAAATTTCAATATAAAACCCCACCTGAACAGAGGAGAGCTACTGCTGAAATGTCATCCTGTCTTGTATGATCAAGAGGTGGGCAAATAAATAAACAGGTAAACATAACCACACAGGCTCTTGTATCCAAAGGGCAAACGCAAGCAACTCCGTGTAGTTGAGAGAATTTGGTGGGCTAATATTTTAGCATCTAAATGAAATAAAACATAAAGCAAACACCACTGAATTGTCCTTTGCTTATTTGAAAATATTTCTCATCTCCCATTGACCTTTGGAACAGATTTAATAGTGAGCCACTATCTAAACCTGACAGCATGCTGAGAATTTTCCTTGAAAACATTACACAAAACCCGCCAAGCAGAATTAACTTCCACCTTTAGCTGTTCATGAAAATGTATGTGGTCATAACTGATAAATTATTGTTTTTTTGGTAAGTGATCTGGATATATAGTGGCAGATCCTGGAATTTATTTCATTCTAAATACTACTTCTAATAGTACTGCCATTAGAAAAAAAAAACAATAGAAGAGAACAAGACACAATTGATTTTTTTTAACCCCTTAATGACAAAGTGCTTTTTTTTTTATGGGTTTAGGGACCGCCCCAAACATACATCTAAATATATCTGAAGTGAATTACACCAGCACCGAAACAGCATTGAGTTAATTTTCAGAAGAAGGTACAATTAGAGAAACACAAACTAAAATCACTCACATTTTAAGTTCAACTGCTGTGGAATAGTTTCAACCTACATGGTCTATTCACCTCCCAAACAAACATCAGACTGTGCAACACTTCAAATGCATTGCAAGACTATTAGGTAATATTTTCTTTGTTTAATTTCAGCAGGGTTCAGTGAGAAACATTCATCTTCCCTTTCTACACAAGTTCCTGGTCTTCTACTTAATTTTAAACCGCTCCCTTCCCCCAACATCTACCTTTCAAATGAGGTTCTATATGATACATGATGTAAGAGAAGCAAAGTTCAAATTGTAATGAAAAGATATTTTTGATTAGTTTAATAAAGTTATAAGCTTCAACTACTCTCAACCCTTCAAAATTACATAATGAATAATGATAACTATAGTTCTAGTTTAAGTTGAATAAACAATTAGTTGCATGGGTTACTTGTATGTACTATGATTTATTTTTTTTTACTATTAGGTTAATTCATTGGCACCATTCAAGAACAAAATAATAATTTAAAACACCTTTTCAGTGCTCTGGAAAGCCTATCCAGGAACATGATAATTGACTTCTTACTTTCTATTTCTAAGAAAGAAACGTATAATTTAAGCAAGAATATCCTAGTTAAACTGTTTAGCAGAACAGCAAAATTCCCTGGGTACAAAGGATATATTTTATAGGGCAGACACCAGACAAAGCATAATTAAGGAAGGTTCTAGTAACTTCTTTGAATAATATTTTAAAAACTGTCAGCCTAATTTGTCATGCTCTGTTTCTGAAGTTTTTACATTTTAAGATACTTTAGCCTATCCGTAAAAGAATAGCTTGAAGCAACTGAAACTCATAATTAAGGGATATTGTGAGACCAAAGCAGTCTAAATGGTTTTTAAGGATATGGATTGTCCTAAAATAAGTCATTCTTAATTTAACATTTTACACAATGAAAACCATGCAGCTATTATTTCATAAACCAGAGAGAATTACAAATTACTTTGTCCTTGAACATCCATTGATGGCAGACACATGCATATCAGTGGGCATTAATACATGCAATTAGTAAATTAGTATATATATATATATATATATATATATATATATTTAACTCTTTCTGTGTAAAGAAATAAATGTCCCGTAGATTCTATATATGTATATTTGTCTGAATTTTCCATCAGCAAAAGTATTATCCAGTAAAATTTCATAACAAAGAGCATTTTATTGTGGAAGCAAAGCATATATTCTCAACAAATATGGCTAAAATAAATCTGATTATAGGGCCATCCCTAGTGCAAGTTCTTGTGGCGTTTGCTAATGCAGTGATGTTCAACCCACTTTTGGTAATTACCCCACTTTGTTCCAATTGGAAAATCATAAAACCTGGATCGTTGGTTTGCCTTGAAGACTGGTTTGGTAACCACTGTAGAAATGGACAAAGGTAGGAACACGGGCCCTCCTGAGCACAGGGCTTACACAGTTTTGACCTACAAGACGGATGGCTGTGTGTGTAGTGGTGTGTGCTCAAGATTACTAGGGTCAGTAAGGGCCAAGTTGGCCTAGAATAGTTTGGAGATGAAAGTTTTCATCTTTAATATCCTTAACTAATGGATTAAAGAGCCATGTTTGCATTTCTTGCAAGGACCCTTGTTATTTCAAATGCACAACAAAAGGAAATCTTGTTGCAAGTCTGTTTCGAGAAGAGTTCTAATTGTGTTGAATTGGTAGCAAATTTGCTAGGTTTCTGCAAGTTTGCTACAGTATTTATTTACCCTGAGTTTTGTGTCTGATAAATTTGTAATGTACTGAATAAACTAAATTTTATAGCAAGATATGAGGCTTCGTATTTGAATTTTTAATGCAAAACAAAAGCAGAGGGGGCATGAGCCCTGGGATGACAGTAGAAAGTCCTGAAGGTTGATTCCCTGGACCAATCTGCCGCACCCAGAATGTCTGAAAGGGATCTGCCCGGCTCAAAGGCATCCGAGGCCGCTGTGCCCCTTACCGAATGAGCCCCAAATGACCTGTTAACACCGGCAAAATGGAGCATCCACTTGGTCCAACGAGCCACTGTAGGAGCCGACGCTGGTTTAAAAGGGCGTACATAGAAGATTAAAAGAGTCCCGTTAGGGGGGGGACAAAACCGTCCTCACCGAGCCACGCATAGCTTTGGCCTATCCAGAAAATAAGGGTAAGAAATGGAAGAGGAATGCGATTTAGTTCTACGGGATACAGGGACCGAAATACCGCCTGGGGAGAAGACGAAAGAGTCTGATGTCAGATACTCTGCAAAAATAAGTCAGACAGAGTAGCAGAGCCAGTTTAGCCTATAGCTGGCGAAGGAAAAGAGCATCATTATCAGTTCTCCAGGAAATGAAGGACCATGGAAGCAGTAAAAGGATCAATAGATCATTCCAAACACCAGACACTTCAGGTACCCCATGCCTGGAGATCTGAGTTCCAGGGGCCCAGGATTACCAGAGTAATTCTCTAGCCTCTTTTGATAAGCCTGGCACATTGCAGGAACCCCTGAAACCATCTAGGCCACGAGAGGAAGGCTATCTTGAAGCCTAAGGTGATGGGGATTCCCCTCTGAATCCACCAATAGGTCCTGAGAGGGGGGAGAAGAAAAGGGTCGGCACATGACAACTCCAGAAGAAGGGGAAACTGTTACGCAAGCCAAGGCACCACAGGATAACGGACCCACTAAGCAGGAGTGGCGACGTACACGCAGATGGTAACAGGACCAGAGGCAGAGGCACAAGAACGTAGTAAGCCAAGGTCGGGGCAGGCAGCACAGGTTCAGAATTAATAACAAAGCCGAGGTCGAGGCAGGCAGCGTAGGAGCGAAGGTCAGGAACAATAGCCGAGGTCTGGTACACGGAAATCAGGTAGCAAAGGTACAGGAGTACAAACGAACAAACACACACCCAGAGTAATAAAGACTCTTTGCACGGGCACTAAGCACTGGGCAAAGAGGGTTTATATGGACTGGAGGCGGGGAAAACATCCAATGGACGGCTGATGACGTTCTCGGGCGCCGGTCGCCTACAACAAGCTCTGCCTGTGTTACCTCCCCGCACGGCGTGGAGGGGCCACACAGGCAGAAGCGGTAGCAGACGAGCGCCGCGAGTACGCCGCGGCAGCTCGACCCGAGCCGTCCCTGGGCCGTAGGCGTGGCCTGCCGCTGCGCACGCCCCTCCATGCATGAGGACGCGTGAGCGGCACCTCAGGAGGTCCGCCCATCCGAGACAGGACGGTGCGGGAGCCCGACCGGACAGGTAAGTGTAACAGAAACTAGGGTTGCATCCTCCACAAAGATCTATTAGTAGTAGTATAGTAGGTTGAAAAAAGACTTCAGTCCATAAAGTTCAACCTTTCACACATACCTACTTCTAAAGTTCTAAAGTTGATCCAAAAGAAGGAAAAAAAACTTGGGGCAATTACCAATTATGCCACAACCGTGAAAACATTCCTTCTTGATTCCATAGTGGCAATCAGATTACTCCCTGGATCAACTTGCTAATACTACTGTCCTTTTAACAGTTGTAGCCCTGTATGTTATGCTTAACCAGAAAAGCATCCAGACCTTTCTTAAAAATATCCACAGAGCTAGATAATACAACATCTTTAGGCAAAGAATTCCATATTCTTATTGTTCTTACTGTGAAGAACCCTTTCCTATGCTGATGCTTTAGGAGACCCTCGGGCGTCTCAACTTGATGGCAGTCAACTTGGGCTGTGAAAGCTTTAGAGTGGCCTTTACTGAGTCCACCATGAAACCCAGGTACTGGATGGACTGTGTTGGCGTCATGTCTGACTTTCCCATATTCATGATGACACCCAGCTCCTGAAGCAAATTTAGTCAGCGATGTGTTTCTGTGCAAGGTAAGTTTGTCCTGTGCCATCAGCAGTATGTCGTCCAGATGGAGGATAGAACGTACCCCCAGGCCCGAAGGAACTCAATGGTCGGTTTCAGAATCTTGGTGAACCACCAAGGCGCAGGACTGACACCAAAGGGGAGGCCCGAAGCATGTTCTATGGCACCTTTTTCTTACAGGGAAGAGAGCTCCTCGTCTATAAGTTTGACTGCATCTCTTGAAAAATTTAAGGCTTGAGGAGAGGGGGGTGCTGAGGAACAGAAGAGAATTTTATGCGAAAACCCTGGACCATCTGCAATACCCAGGAATCCCGTGTTAGGAATGGTTCTTACCTGCCGAGGGTCTTGCGTGGAGGGAGGAGGTTCCTCCACCTCTAGAGGTTCTGCGGAAAGATGTGGAGCGGTGGTGGTAACGCTGTCCGGAAGAAAAATCCATAGATCTTGGCCTTGGAAGGCAGCTCTGCTGGTGGCTCAGCCCATCTGCCGACCAACTTTGGCCAAAAAAGACTGTCGCTGCGGAACACTCTCAAGGATGTCTGGGCTTTATTGAGTGATGTGTAGATATTCACATGCTGATTGAGTTCTTTCAGGAACTGCTCCACCACTGCCTTTGCCTCTGTGCCCAATTCTTTAGGTACCAACTTGGCCAGTTTGCTGTCCAGTTTGCAGGGCCACTTTACGTCTTTCTGCAGATATTGCAGAATTGGCATTACCCAGTAAACATATGGCCCTTTGGGCCCATTCCCGTATGAGGTATGGATCCACCTGAGAGCCATCAGTAAGCGCCTCGTCTGCCATGACGAAGATCTGAGTCAGTGGGTCCATCGCGTTGAGCAGTTTGTCCTGCATTGACTTTAGCCCTTGTTCCAGGCCCTTGCGTGGATCCTTGCTGCTCCTAGTCATGAACGTGACAAACGGCGAGTCAAACTCTTTTTACTGGAGCATCTGATGTTAGTGGGACCTGGTGGTTCCCCCGTGGCAGAGTTATGCGGGTAGGCATTTTGGGCCGTTGGAAAGGTGTGATCCGATATTCATCCCCCACCAAATAGTCATCTCCGGTCCCTGCTTTTGGTTGGGATGTAAAGGGAGTGTTTGTTAGGGGCAGAGGAGTGCTCCATGCCTTCTTAAATTATGCTTTCCCTTTATCAGATACCTCAAGACTTGTCCACGGGCCTTTTTGTGTCAGATACTCCAGTGGCAGGAGTCATTTGGCACAGATCCTTCGCATCTAGAGAAGATAGGGAGAAGGGGTGTCTGGGGAGTCCTGTGGTCCATGGCAGCTAGGGCTTATTAAAAATAATCTAAAAGACACAGGGCGACTCTGCTATGGCAGCCTTGAGTCAGGCCTGAAGGGCCGCAAGAATGGGAAGATCTGCTTCTGACAACTATTATAAATAATCTAAAAGACACAGGGACATTCAGTAAGAAAAAATGTGGGTCACCCGGATGCTATTCACCAAAGGGGTCACCCAAGGTGTATGTGCATATGCGTGGAGGGGGATCACCCGCCTCTATTAGGGAGAGGGTTCCTCTGCCCTGATAACTGGACACTTGATTTGAGTGTGTTCAGGTCAGATCCTCTAGCAAGGGTTAAGTTGGACAGCGTAAATAGTCCTGATCAAATTGATCCTTGAGACCAATTTACCAATTTAATTAGACTAAAATAAGATACTGAATATACAGTTATGGAAGTTGCTTACCTGGAGGCAGCAACAAGAAAGAGGTGGTAGGAGGGTCCGGTGAAGGCTTTTATGGACTCTGTTTGTTGTTCTGATTGGTTCTTTTACTGTTATGTTTTTAACTGTTGACTTGCTGCTGGAGGCTTCAGTGAAGAAAGTAATGCAAATACAAAGCCTCCTGTCTTGCTATAAAATTCAATGCATAAACATACAGCATACTATTTATGCTTAGATATTTTACAGACGTACTGTTTTGTTTTCATTAATTTATGTAACATATATACACACTCCTTCTTTTACTGTCCATTTATGCTCATTGGCATTTTTACTATTTATTATGTAGACATTACAGGTTGGATTCTATTGCCTGTAAAAGAAAATTATAGTTTCTTTTTATTATTTCAGCAATTTTCTATTATATTGTTTGGATCAATTTTGTGATAAAACCAGTGATACGTTTATAAGCATGTAATACAATCAACTATTATGCCTGATTAGGTTATCACTGTTCATTGACTATGAGCTTTACTGTCTATTTCAATAGTAAGGTGTTCTGATTAATTGGTTTTATCTCATTTTAGGCATTTGTTCAAGTATAAACAAATGTTTATTTCTTTA
Source organism: Sceloporus occidentalis (assembly GCA_023333645.1). Lineage (NCBI taxonomy): Eukaryota > Metazoa > Chordata > Lepidosauria > Squamata > Phrynosomatidae > Sceloporus > Sceloporus occidentalis. The sequence goes on along the minus strand of JALMGF010000017.1, from coordinate 7,064,454 downwards.
TTATGTTGTAGAAAGTTTTTTCAAGGAGTTCATTTTGAAATGTTTCTATCAACGAATTGTTGATAATTAATAGAGAATCTTAATTCTGTGCCATTGTGAATCTCAGTGATATGTTGAAAAGAATTAATTTAGATGATTGGTGGCTTTGTTACAGATGTATTTAAAAAATAATTTTCTGCATATGCAATATTTTGGCATAGGAGGAAAGCAGCAAAAAGTAAAGTTAAAATATGTACCTTAAAGCTGTGTGTGAAGAAATAAAAGTCCACACGCACAAGCTAAATTATAGCATGTTTAAAGTTTGATTATTTTATTATTATGCATTTTAATCACAATAATTACAATAACTTCAGGCTCTAAATTAGAACAATAGTGGAATGATGATGAGGTAGCACCTCCCATTCTGTGATACAGGACAAAAGTGCAATCTGCAAATTCACTAAAGCAAACTCATGTTTGTATCTTCCAAAAACTACCCTCAACTGGCATTCCCTTGAATGGAGGATTGTAAAAAGTTAAAAAAACAAGTTTGAGGGGTAACTTTGCTAACTTGCAAGGACATTTTAAATTAAATAAAAAAGACAAAACTAGGGAAACCAGGTGGGGTGAGGATAATTAAAAATAATAAAAAAAATTGCCTGCCACATAAAATAAAGAAATGCACAAAAAAGGAATGCTATACTATACAAATGGCAGCAGATGGTACAATAGCTGATGGTTAAAAGGGAGCCTATGTATATATTCCCAGCAACCCCCAGTGTCCCCAATGCCCCATGTAACCGTGCCCAGGCGGGTGTGCAGGGTGCACCTCACTCAGGTGCTCTGAATAGCAGGGGCGCAATGAGCCCATCGCGTGGTATGAAGTCTCCTTACCTTTTCCCCCAATCACTTCAATGATTCTGCCTCCTTTCCCGCAGCGCCACTTCTTCTCTTGCTTCTTCTTGGTTTTCTTTCTTCTTGGTTTTCTGTCTTCAGAAATTCTGGGCACACCCTCTACCCTGGTTGGAGTAATAGTGGAGAGGCTGTCCTTGTGGATCCACTGATTTGCAGAACTATTCCTAAAGTCCAAAATAATGAAGATGGTTTTGTGTCTGGCAACTATGGGAGTTGTAATGTACCACTGTCAGGTTCAGTATATAATGATGAGAGTTATGCTGCACCGTGCTCAGTGTCTGGCTTGCTATATAATGATGGGAGTTTTTCTGTACCACTGTCTGTGTCTGGCGCAATATATAATGATGTGAGTTATTCAGTATAACCATTAGTGTCTGGCTCAAAATATAGTAAAGGGATTTATGCTGTACCACATATGTCAGACGTGCTATGTGCTTATACTCACTATTAGCTGCATTGCATCATATCTATCACAGAAAAAGCAAACACACCACAAGTTAATATATATAAAAAAGTATATACTCTCCTAGACTGGCAGCACTCAAAAAAGTGCTCCTCCAGCACTCAAAACAGTAGCCAATCTTCACAGTATGGCACACAACCACATAGAAGAATGAAATACAGGCAATAGTGTGATATTGTAAAACAATAAAGCAACCATATTGGTGTGGGTAATTATTGCACTCACATATCGTTACAGGAAAACAGGCTCATCATAAAAATATTTTAATTATTAGTCAATATTAGCTATGTGTTTATTCTAGGTATATACACAGTGAGGTGTGCGGGTATGTGGGTATTTCTGTATGTAAACTAAGTCAAACATTTGATGGCATGCCTTGGATCATACAGAAAAAAATCACATAAAGAACATGTGTCTTAAACTTGACTGTACTCTATTATTAAGATTAAGTAATAGTATATTTTTTTACATTGAAATCACTGATCTATGTGTCACAGAATTAAGCAACTCTCAAGAATATTCTTTTTCTAAAATGTCAGTGTTCAGTGATGGCTAACATTTTAAAGAAAAAGGCAAAATGTATTTTCACTCAAATGCACCAGCACTGATTGCATCTGAGAGTTTTTTCTTATTTTTCCAGTGTTCAACCCAGGTGGTATTTATGTTAAAGGATTTAAACTGATCTCAGGATACTGTTCTGTCAACAATTCAGTCGACTTTAATAAAAGTCTTAAGAGCTAATATACTGGTTATTACTTCAACATTAAAGTCACAAGAGAAAATAAACTTATTTCCCTTTGCCGTTTCTTAAAGATATATATATACCGTATTGGCTTGGATATAGGCCACCCCCGTATATAGGCCGCACCCTAAAAGTTTAGTGCTTTTTTAAAGAAAAAGTTTTTTTCTTTAAAAAAGCACCAAAAAAACATGCTGCCACTCTGTCTCCCCCCCCGAGATATGCTGCCACTGTCCTCCCCCCCGAGATATGCTGCCACTGTCCTCCTCCCCCCCGATATATGCTGCCACTGTCCCCCCCCCCGAGATATGCTGCCACTGTCCTCCTCCCCCCTCGAGATATGCTGCCACTGTCCCCCCCCCCGAGATATGCTGCCACTCTGCCCCCCCGACTTACCAGAGGAGACTCCCGGGGTGTCTTGCGGGGCCGGCTGGGGGACATCTACGCAATACGCGTATACAACTTCCGGTGCCGGCACTCAGCGGATGTGCCGGCACCGGAAGTTGTATACGTGTATTGCGTAGATGTCCCCCGCCGGCCCCGCAAGACACCCGGGAGTCTGCTCTGGTAAGTCTTGGGGGCAGAGGTAAAACGCATCGTGCGGACAGTCACCGGCTGCGGCGATGCGGGTAAACAACCTCCGCAGCCGGTGACCATCCGCACGATGCGCTTAGACAACCTCCCGTGCCGGCACCCCCCCCGTGGAAAGTGCTGACAGGGGAGGCTGTCTAAGCGTATCGGGGAGTAGGATGCAGGTCCCCTGCACCGCTGCGGGGGATCTGTATCCTAACCCCGCTGCCTGCCCGGCGCCCGGGACTGCATGTCTCGGGCGTCGGGCGCTAGACCCCGAATATAGGCCGCACCCCCACTTTAAAGACTTAAAGTGGGGGGAAAAAGTGCGGCCTATATTCGAGCCAATACGGTATATATATATATATATATATATATATATATATATCTTTAAGCAGCCTTGCACACAATAAAGTATATATTATATAAAAAAATTATATATATATATATATCACTCCAATGACTCCACTGAATGCATTATTTCTTATCTAATACAAGGATGGATTGGCCTCATCTTACTAAAGTCATAAATGTCATATAAACAAGAGGACCATTTAATGTCATTGTGAATTTCAGATGGTATAAAGATTTAGTATACCTCAGGCCTACAGTAAGCAACAAAACCAAGAGTTAGGGATTTAAGCGTCTAATAATTGTCACACCTAAAATATTTTTAAATATATCAAACAGAACGGTTAATAGTATGTGTATGACCTATTACTGCAGCTAGCGATGTGTCTCCCCATGGTGGCACCCTGAACTTTGTATAAAGTAACTAATCACATGTTTATAAAAGAAAGATATGCATGACAGAATAATATGTGATACATTGATATACAAAGCAATGAGACATTTTTGACAATCAATCCGATAAAGACCACGACTCTTACTAGGCCAATCTACGGGATGTATGCTTTGCTTACACCAACCTTAGGGTCTGTGTTCATTGGAATTCTTTTAGAATTCTTATGTGCATTATTTTTTTCAATTTTTGTTCATTTGGTTTTTTTTCACATTGAGGATACAGAAAGAACAATGGTGCAACATGGCTTCAGTATTGTGAGTAATTCCTGATACTTGAGGGCTATACATGTTATATGACAAAATCCACTGATTAGGTGAGGCGGTGAAATAGCGAGGTGCGTCAACAACACAAGTATACGTAAAGGCCCTCTTTGTGTTATTTGCATTGTTTTAACTCACTGATTTCAAACATATCTGGCAAATTTATCCTGCAAGAAGAGCTCATTAGGGCCCTCCCGAATAAAACATTTGAGAAGAGGTTCATGAAAGCTCCCCAATTTAAGTACGCATTATACAGGACCAGCCATGCTTTTTTCATCCAGTGAAGATCACTAGTGTTGACCATTAATAATGCATACCAATTATAGAGATGAAACTGCAAATTAATAAACCTTACCATGCATACATAATCATGTCTCTGTTAAATATTGTAAATTGTCACAGGAATGATTTACATTGAAACTTGTCTTTCTAGTCCAGCATAGTACCATAAATATAACATCTTATCTCCCCCTTTTGTGAGAATCCACTCCAGTATAGAAAAACTTTTAGTATTATTGCTTGTTTTTATTATGTTTAAAATGAGAACAGGAAAAATGTTTTGTCATAAAATACATATATTCCATATTATGTTCTTATAGCACTGTAGTAACATAATTATGATGGCAATTTTTATCAACTATAGGTGACTGCCTAATTGACCATCAAGATTATTCTGAAAGTAGAAGTCCATGTTAAGAAATACCTCACATTTGTGTGATTTGTTTTTAAGTGTAATAAGGCTCAAAGTAACAATAAGTTACTAATTACTGTAGCCAGTAAAGTAGTTTGAGACAAAAGTGACATAAATAAACACTGAGCCATTAACAGCTTTTGAAATCATTTATCTTCTCACAGGAACATCAGTGTTTATTTTAGGAGCATATTACTTACATCGCCATTATAGGCATACATTACAGATAAATAACATAAATTAACACGGATACACATTTTTTATTCATAGCTGTAGAATTTAGCTATATTTTCTAAAACTATTCTGATTTACAAACATTAGCAGCAGATTCTTTAAGTCCTGTAAGTTGCAAGGTGGGGCCTCCATGGATGCATCCTGGTGCCAGGTGTTCTCCAGGTATGCGACATAGACGCACACGGTCATCCACGTGCTGTAAGAGAACATGTGATTCATCAGACCAGGCCACCTTCTTCCATTGCTCTGTAGTCCAGTACCTATGCTCACATGCCCATTGTAGGCGCTTTTGGCAGTGAACAGGGGTCAGCATGGGCACCCTGACTGGTTTGCGGCTATGCTGCCCCATACCCAAACACTGCAATGCACTGTGTGACACTTTTCTATCAGAACCAGCATTAACTTTTACAGAAATTTGAGCTACAGTAGCTTGTCTGTTGGATTTGACCACACGAGCCAGTGTTCGCCCCCATGTGCATCAATGAGCCTTGGCCACTCATGACCCTGTTGTCGGTTCACCGCTTTTCTTTCCCTGGACCACTTTTCATAGGTACTGAACACTGCAGACTTGGAACACCCCACAAGAGCTGCAGTTTTGGAGATGCTCTGACCCAGTCGTCTAACCATCATAAACTGCTCCATGTCAAAGTTGCTCAGATCCTTAGGCTTGCCCATTTTACCTGCTTGTAACACATCAACTTTGAGGACAAAATGCCGCCTAGCCGCCTAATACATCCCACCCACTGACAGATGCCATGATAACAAGATTATTAGTGTTATTACCTTCACCTGTCAGTGGTCATAATGTTATGGCTGATCGGGGTATATATATATATTGTAGGAGACAGCTCACGCATGGGGCGGCAATGACAGTATTCACACAGGTTTCAAAAGTCAAGCATGTTTATTTAGATGCTGTAGGCACAGAGCACCTTGAAAATAAAACAAACTCTAAGCCTGTCCGGCTCTAACTAAACATCCGGATACCTCTCTACAAGCCTAAGGTCTGGCACAAAGCAAAGTAACAGGTTTTGCATGGGTAAAGCTTCATACCTGGTGGGTTGCAGCGCTGGCTGTAGCTGCTCCCTGCCTCAGTCCCTCCTCCACTCTGCAAACCCAACAGCCCTCTCTTTTAAGGCTTCCTCCCCAGTAATGAGCATAGGAAGCCTCACCTGAGGGCTCCTGGGTTTGCTACCGTGCCTGGCTGAGGAAACCAGGTGAGATATATATCCCATCCACCACTTTCCCCATACACTTTACCACAATATATATATATATATATATATATATATGTATAAATATATATGTGTGTATGTATGTAGGTACGGGATTTCTCCCTGGAAGTCTGTGTTTTAGTTTTGCTACTTCTCTAATATAGAGAGCAAGACATTGCAGTAATTTTATTCAATTTATAATTGTCTATACCAATATTACAAATGTCATCAAATTTAGGACTGGAACATCTATTATTTTAATGTGCTAGATTTCACAAGACTTAATTAAAAAAAAAACATGTTTCCATTAGAGCTGGGAAAAAGTTCACTCACATTTGGAAAGGAGCAGGTGGTTCATCTGGGTCTACGACTTGTCCTGTGACCTCCTGACATTGTCCATTTTAGCTGCTATTTAAACACCACATATATATATATATATATATATATATATATATTAGACACGTGCAAATGGGCCAAATACAATTTTTCAGTTCATTTTTTGCCCATTTGTTTTCGGGGAATTAATTTCGTTCCCTGCCCATTTGTTTCTGCAAAATTCCAGGAGCTTTTCTGATTGGGAAACAACATGTTTTGCCCGGTGCCACATTCACTATCTCACTCTCTCTTTCACACTCTCATTCTTCTTCATTCTCTCTCTCACGCTCTCTAAACCTTCTCTGTCAACCACTTCTGCTTTTGTCGACCACTTCTGCTTCTGCATCTTCTATCAAGCTTTTAGTAATGTCCTCTCCCTAATTGGAGGATTGTGAGAGGACATCACTCCTAGCACAGCCATTTTGGCAGAAGTTCCTGGCTGGTTATATCCACAGACAGGCCCGGACTGGGACAAAAAATAGGCCCGGGCATTTAAAACTGAGCAGCCCATTTTTATTTATTTATTTATTTTTAAAGCCCACCCTTCATGTACCATCTTTGCATTTCCCCAAATCACTTAAACATTCATGATAGACACAAACACTTACTCATTCACACAAATCAATAACACATATTCATTAATGCAGTCTCACAAATCATTCAAGCAATTTATCCACACATGAATTCATTAATTCTCATACGCATTCACACAATTCATCCACACATTTATTCATTCATTCTTGTACACATTCACACTACCCCCTCTCCCCATCCCCTTCTTATCTGCCCCTTCTAACTATGTTCCCCCTTATCACTATGTACCCCCTTCCCCATTTCTCAATATGTACCCCCTCTCACTATCTAGCCCCTCCATCTACTCCTTTCTATCTAACCCCTCTCCCCCCTCTCACTGCACCCCCTCCCTTACCCTACTTACCTTGTTGCCGGAGTAAGCAGCAACTGCGACCGGGTCCGCCACACTAGGAGGCCGGGCAGCCCCCACCAGGGCCGGCCTTAGGGGTGCCTAGCCGCACAGGGCTTAAATGAAAACATCTGGGTTTGTTTTTTTTAACTTTATTTAACATCCTCCATGTTAAATAAAGTTAAAAAACTTTATTTAACATGAAGGATGTTAAATAAAGTAAACAAAAAACCCCCCGATGTTTTAATTTAAGCCGTGGGCGGCCTCACACCCCTAAGGCCGGCCCTGGTGGGGGCTGCCCAGCCTCATTGAGAGGCGGACACGGTCGCAGTTGCTGCGGGCTTAAGGGGCAGGTGCCCCTTATGCCCTGCGTTAATGCGGCCGCATAGGCCCAGTCAGTCCGGTCCTGACTGAGCCTATTTTAAGGTAGGTGCCTGGAGCTGCAGCTCCATCAGCCCCTACGTCAATCCGGCCCACCGGGAAAATGCCCGGTGTGCCCGATGGCCAGTCCGGGCCTGTCCACAGAGTTGCAGATGAAGATAGAAGATAGCAGATTGAAGAGAGAAGAGTACAGGCTCTGTCTGTCAACATCTCCCTACTAATGTTCAGAATTGCAATGGCAATAGTTTTTTCTGTCTTATTAGTGCTTATGCATCTGGTCTTCTGTCTTATCTTTCTCTTTGCATTATTTATTTCTTGGCACAAATAGTGTTACAGACATAATGTTTTCATACGTACTTTACTTTTCACGCAAATTGTCTGTTTCATGCATTCGTACGAATCAGAGAAAAAGAACTGCAAATGTTTGTCTATTCTTGCCATGTGTGGCCGCCATCATGACAAGCCGTGTGTATAGGACGGTACATATAAATGACTAAAAGGTAGAAGTAGCCAAAAAAAACTTTTTAAAAAAAAATATTGTGGTGGAAATTCAGTTCTGCCCCTTGGGGCTTCATGCGCTTATCATCTGTCAGTGTCTGTCTGCCCATGTCAGATGGCCTACTACTACTGCTGCACCTCTTTGACAATCCTAACTCTGGGGGGAACCCCCTGAATGCCATTGCAAATAAAAAAAAGGCCCCAAATTGAATCTGCAAGGAAACAAAATTTGTTGCCGAAAATGAACACCACCTTATGTAGGGTAGCATAAAAAGATCTCTTGATGGTGGGCTTTGGCTAATGCTGTCACTAACTGAATCTACAGTAAGTAAATGTTTTGAATATCTTTTGGCATAATAAATCACATTTAATTGCATGGACATGTGTCTGGTGTTATGTTATTTTGGGATCTGAACTAGTTTGCTGAGATTAGCTATTTTCCTGTTGGCTTACAACAATATAATTATTCATCTGTGTGTGCATAACAAGAAATAATAGCTGATTATAGAAATATTTATTTTCTTTGATTCTGCAACCACTAGGTACTGTCAAGCAGTTTACATTCATTACCTTATATTTTTGTTTTCTGGGTTTAAGTATGATTGTATCTTTACACAGGTTGCTGTACCCTTGAATCTGGTGCGTTAGCATACCTGGGAACTTTTGAATTCCGGCTACACAGAGCCTACCCTTGGGGGACCCGGCCAGAACTGCCCACTGACGTCAGTGGGCAGTCTTGCTGACATTGGTGGGCGGTCCCACTAACATTAGTGGGCATGCCCACTGACATCGCAGGAAACAGCCCTATTTAAAGGGGGAAATGGGACGGGAAGAGTGGCGTGTCAAGACCCCGCGACCCGGAGGAATTGGGTGTTCACCTGGGGGGACCAGACAACTGGTGCTTCTCCCTTAGTTATCCCTTAGTTAGTTAAACCTGGAGAGTTCCCAGGTATGATCATTACAATTCCTTTCCACATAAAAGTTACTCTTTTTATAAAGTATTTCAGAGTGCTTTGAGGAGAAAATTCATTAAAAATCCAGAAAATGTACCTGATGCAATGGCCACCACTTTGGTCTGCTTCTTTTTACAGCAAGCCATGTTGTAGTTCTTAGTCCTGTTGCTTCTAAGCACATAGTTGAATTCATTAGTACAGCAAAACAAAAGAGGAGGGAAAATAACAAGGATGAAATATTTAAATATTTAGGTGTTAATGGACTGACTATTTTTAACTATAAGTACTGTTTGTGTAAGTAAAAGGAAAGCAAATATTTGACTTTTGTGGGGTTCTGCAGTCCCTCAAAGATGCCACAGTTTGAGTTATGGTGTAAAAATTTAAGTGCAAAAAGATCTCCATTGTGGCGATCTCCATTGTGGCGATCTCCATGAAAGGCATCGAGGCAGGCACTAATGCATTTTGCCATGGAAATGTTAAGCTGCCCTCTACAAGCATGTTTTTTAAAGTGTCTTCAGTGCAGCAGGATACATGATCAGTGACTGTAGAACTTGTCTTTCCAGCTGTCATTAAATAATTATGTTTTGAAGGTAAGATGCAGGGAAATACAGTGAGGGTAGGAATCGGGGGGGGCAATTTGTATTTGATTTTTTTTCCCAGTTAAAGGCTACTTAGTGCCATATATGAAGCAACATGTTCAGTACTATAGACATCCTCTGTTTGACAAAGATGAGTCATTGGGTGCAATAAGAAGGTAGATGTGAAGGGAAGATGACAACAGGCTATGGGTTTTATTGGGACCAGTTAGCCCCATCAACCAAACTGGGTTGCATTTGCCTTTTTTATGTATATAATTTAGAACATTTTATGAGTCATTTTTCCATATGGAAAAACAAACAGATTTAATTGTTAACTATAAATAATTGAACTTTTCACACTCTCAATAATCACAAGTTCATATGGTTTGTGGTTTTTGCAGCTGGTGTTGCACAGACATATTGGGTAATGTCATATGAAAAATATTTCACTCCCCAAGCCCAAAACAGTCAACCATTAATGAAACGCAGCAGTACAATGAGATCATATAAAGGATTGATTTCAACAGTCATACAAGCTACGAGCTACTAAAGGAACATTGAAAACTAACATATCAAGTTCTGTAAGCCAGAGCAGGAAATAGGGAATGTCTTCCTAAATTATTTGCTTTAAAACAACTGTAAACCACTGCCTAAAAAAAGCAATGGCCCAAGTGTTAGCAGACTAAACAATTGCAACTTGGCACAGAAAAACAGTAAATAACTCCAGAAAAATCGCCTAATACCACATATGGAATATTCTTGCCTAGAGAAAAAAAAGCTGTCACTAGCCTACTACAGATTAAAAATAATTTCAGAGCTGAGATTTATATAAATGCTGTACTGTTTATTTCTTATAATGATGTTAAACAATACTCAGCTGAACAAATGCTAGAATGACGCCAAGTTTCTGTGTTTTAATTCTTACATTTACATTACATTTATTTATATAGATTCTGCAGCGCTTTACAATCAAAGTTGGCAGGATTCTTTTAAAATCACAAACAATAACAAACTGGTACAAAACGAGAAGAGGTCCATGCTCTTGCGAGCTTATATTTCTGGAATACAACAAAAAAATATTTCTATATGATTAATATTGTAGGTCAAAGAGAATTATTACATGCAGGTAGTAAGACATGCTGGCTACAGTATTGCCCCCATCTGTGCGTTGATGCAAGCAGAATTTGTACATCGAAAAACTGTACATCACACAGATGCAACCTATGTAGAGTTGTTGGTTTATGTCATCTGTTATCCTAAATATATGGAATGGAAAATGGAAGATTAGACTTTTACATGCTTAAGTACTTTTTCTCCTACTACATGCATTTTCACTATGAAAATCTGTGATGAAGCCAGAATTTAGCCCAGCACTGACAGCCACCTATTATTGTTGTTTTATTCATTTATTAATATTGTACAAGGGCACTTAATTCTAATTTTCTTCATTTTTCTAACTCTTTCAATGACAATTATATTGGCATAATACTCCCAGCTCAGATAATTTCATCACCTGTCCTGTTTTCTATATGAATTAGTAAATTGTACATATGTCACTAGCTGTAGAGATTTATTTATAATTATGCAGTACCTCTGTAATGCTGCTATTCACAAATATTTTGGGGCCAGGCAGCAATTTAAAAATGCATTCTAGCAGCAAGTTTTCATGCCCTAGAAGAGAAAATATTTTTATAGTTCTGTTGTAGAGAAAGTATTTAATACATTGTTTATTCTAAAATGAAAAAGAATAATAGAACTGATAAAATTGACAATAACAACAATGCAAATTGAGCCTTACTCTAAGACTATAAGCTACTCTAAGACTATATAAAGCTGGTAGATACGGATTTTGGAAATTTGTAATAATATTGCTGCACAGGTTCCTTTAAGATTTTATTAGTCATTTTATAAACATCCTTGAAACTTGTTATCTCATACCTATTGTTTAATTCAAAACATAATGGAAATGTACATTTTTGAGGGATGATTTTTAGCTATTAGAGTTTACTAATACATTACTAATTACTAATTAATAAATTAGAACCTTGAATCAAATAAAGACAACATTTTTTAAATCAAATTGAATCTTGAATCCAATCAGTCAGAAAAAAGGTGAAAATAAATGACTTGAAATGTTGCAAATTTTTTTTTTTAATACTCAAGAAAACGTAAAAGCTAAAAAAAATCATAAAAATATATAATCAACAACCCAGTGCCACCCGTACAGCTAAACTCCTCAAAATATATAACCACAAACTAGAAAGTAAACACCCACTTTCTTATATTTTGCTTTTGTTAGTGTCACAATATGTTTAAAAAACTCATTTTATATGTATACCATTAGGAAAGCTTAATTCACGTTCCTTGGGATCTATATAATTAGTCATCTCCATTAATTCCCATTTGTTCAACTGTTCATTGCTGCAGTTTGGTATATCAAAAGCTGTGGAAAATGTGAAACCCCTACATATTTCATAATAACAGAATGCAATGCACATTGTATGGACATTAGTAAATTGGAGGCATATAACAAAAAAATTTATTTGGGTACATTACTCCAAAGAATAGTTATTAGTAAAACAAAGCTATACATGTTTTTTTGTAGATTTCATTTAAAAATATTGTACAATACTCAAGAGCAAATCAAAGGCACACATGTGAGATGGTCAAGGAAAGTATGTGTAGCCAGGGTAAGTCATGGCTAGAATAGACAGCCGACAGCAAGTTGTGTTGAGAATATACCAAATCTACATCATCTGAAAAAGTGATTGTTAGAGTAGCTCAGAACAAAGTGATTTAAATATAAAACACAAGGTTCACTGTTAACAAATACTATAGGGAAGCAACAAAACACAGGTATGAAAAGGCAGCACATATAGAAAACTGCGGGCATGCTTGCAAGAAATGTTTGCATTATAAAAATGTGACATTATATTCATGAAATAATAGTTAGGGAAGCATGCAACCAGATACATGCCACATTAGAAATAATGGCTTTATACAAAACTGTTATAATATGCACCATTAAAGACACGTAGAAAGGCACCAAAATGACCTTTAATTACCAAACCTCGCATTTAGAGCTTTTTTTAAATGGAGTCTAGCACATTATTTAAAATAGAACAGATGTCTAACTGGAGGACTTTCTGAAACACAATATTAAGTATTATCAATATAATACCTCCCAGATGCCCTGTTTTCCATGACAGCAACTAAATTTTGGGCAATGCCCTTCTGTCCTGTCGAGTTGCCCTACTGTGCTACTTTTTCGGGTAGTGGAGACTCTGGGCCAGTTAGCAAGATCTCCCACGTCTGATCTGGAGGTCAGTACTTTTTCAGGGCACAACACAATCATGGCTCCAAGACCATTTCCTTTGGGCACGTTAACTGTGTTGGTTAGAGTAGGACGTTCTGCTTCAATGCATTGCAATATGTTACGGCTCAGCCTCTAGTCATGCCCCTACCTGACTTTATCGACGCACACAAATCAAAGTGTCCCACTTTGGGCACCTGAAATGTTGAGATGTATGCAATAGTAAAAACGTTTAATTTTCCAAATAAAAGAAAAGCAACCTGGAATACACAATATTTTTTTATACTTTGCCTGGGTAGCATCAACCATTGTAAGAAATGGCTGTTTGCAGGGCATTTTATATTTTTCTATGTTTCTTACTGTAAAAAACATATAGCATGACTGTAGTTAAATATTTATATAATTCATTTAATTTTTGTGGTTTAATGTTTTCCCTGTGTAAAAGCACCTGAAGTCTTTTGTGTAAGTTTCAGTTTTGTATATAATATATTCATATAATATGATAATGAACCATTTTGTTTCAGGATTTCTTAATTTTTCAATCAGTAGGAGGATAAGGAAAGAATCAAAATGCAATAGGGAAAAGGAGGGAAAATTGGAGTGCCAGTTCACTCATAAAAGCAATTATACATAAAATTATAAGTACCGACAGAATAAGGAGGGACTTGTTACATAATGTTGTCTAACTGCTTTGGTCGACCTTTGCAGTGTTACTGTACAGTTCCACAGGCCACAGTCTCAAAAAGAAAAAAAAAAAGAACTTGAAATAAAAGGAGACCCATGTAATAGTTATACACATACAGTACATATGATACCCATAATTACAAAAGGGTATGATCAGGTTCCAGGCAATTTTACCACTTTATCCACAGATTCAGAGTAGTATGGGGGATCTAAGTGTAAGTCCTTCCCCTCATGAATCCAGAAGGAGAAGGTGTATCCTGTCCTGATTTCACAAAGGTTGTACAGCTTGATCCCATACCTTGCCCTCTCGAAAGCTATATGTTGTTTCAAAATTAGCCTTCCTTTGTACTGCATCAATGGCGCTCAGCATAAAATAAGTGAGGGTATTCTTCCAAATACTGACTGGTATAAAAAAATATTTGGTGAGCTAGAAGATCCAATAAGATGCAAGTGTTATGGTCTAGCTGCTTTTCTGCTGCATTGCTGGAGGCTTACAGCCTGGCTGGGTTGCCATGGCTACACTCCTGTCACTCCTGTGACTCAGCCCATTGTCCAGCCCACAGCCAACCCCTTTTGGCTATTTAAGCAGCTAAACTTCACTTCCTCCTGGCCCTTGTGTTGTTTCCGGCTGCAAGTGCTATTGCTGTGTTCCTGAATTCCTGTGTATGACCTGGCTTTCTCTGACGTCCATCCCAGCTCCTGATTCCTGGCTTGTTCCTGACTTCGCTGATCTCTGTATTCCTGACCCCGGCTTGTCTGAGTACCCGTCTTGGTTCCTGACCCCGGCTTGTCTTTTGGTATATGCTTTTGGATCACGATTTGGCTTTGTTCACTATTGTCATTACAATAAAGGTGATTGCATTTTACGTTTTGTGTCCGTCTGGTTCCTGGTCCCTAACAGCAAGTTAGAAACAGCTTAAAAATGTTGTGGCTCACAAACTGCATTTGTCAACTTGTGTTTCTGTACAAGGTGGAAATGTGGTACCACCATGTTGGCAGACCCTCAGGGCTCATCATTCTGTGGTGGACTGACCTGGAAACAACACTAGAAGGGTTGTATATGGGATTAGGTAGAAGCTCTGGAATCCCAAGGAATTCAAAATTGTGTTTCTTTGGACCTTTGTTCATTGATTTTATTTTTTGCCTGGATCTTACAATATGGATGCTGGTCACTGCATGTTTTAAAGGTACTTTTCATTTAAATAAAATTCTTTACTACATCTATATTGATTTTTATTATTCCAATGATTTTATACATTTCCTGCAATGTAAAATTGGGGACGGGGAAGTACTGGCACTGGGGAGCACACATACTTGCATCTATACTTGAGTACACTATATTAAAAGTACCCATTACTGATATAATATACATTATTATAGTATGAATGTTTTACTTTTCTATTTTTTGTTACCGTATTTTCCGGCGTATAAGACGACCCCCAACTTTCCAGTTAAAATATAGAGTTTGGGCTATACTCGCCGTATAAGACTACCCCTCTACCCAGTATACAACAACCAGCCAATCACGGCAAGCAATGTACCTTACCGGTGATTGGCTGGTTGTTGTATACAAAGCCTGCTTGGATTGGGTGGGTCAGCTCTCCCTAACATATGCCTGTCCACACACACATGTATAGACATACACTGCCCTCACACACCCCTTCCTTTACACACATGTACACATCAGCTTACAAACACACATATACACATACACTGCCCTTACACACACCTGTCCATACACATACACTGCCCATACACAGACATATACATACACACACTGCCCTTACACACACACACACATATATATATATATATATCTACACATACTAACATACGCCTGTCCATACATACACATTTATACACTGCCCTCACCACACACCCCTGCCTTTACACACACATGTGGGCTAGTTAGAGGGAGGTCGTGATCTCCCCAACCAGCCCTGCTCATCGGGCACCCGCTGATCAGGGCTAGTTGGGGAGATCACGATCTTGCAGCTACCTCGGCGCGGCCCTGAAGACCGGCACAGGGGAGGCGGCTTCTCCGCTTGCCCCTCCCCTAGAGATTCCGGTCCAGCTCGGTAAGTAAGTAAGTATACCCGGTGTATAAGACGACCCCCGACTTTTGATTAGGTTTTCACGGGTTAAAAAGTCGTCTTATACGCCGGAAAGTACGGTAATCTAAATGATTGGAACCTGACTGCAACATTTATATATATATATATAAAATATATTTTTGTTTTTGGGAATATATCACTAAGCGCATGAATCACTATTGTTTTGATTGTTTTCATGTATGTATGTGAAAAGGAGGTCAAGGACCTGGTATTTTGATTTGTTTATATGTGGAATCAATGTTTAAGATAGTAAAAGTGTGTTGGGAACTCTAGAGGAGTTCCTAGAAACAATACGGGTGGAGACCGGAAAGCAGGAAGCAGGCTGAGGAACAGGAGCCCGGACTGGTACACAAGGGGTTAATCTTGAACGAGCCGGGTCTGGTACACGAAGGGTCAATCTCATACGAGCCGGGTCTGGTACACAAAGGGTCAATCTCATACAAGCCGGGTCTGGTACACAAAGGGTCAATCTCATACAAGCCGGGTCTGGTACCCGAAGGGTCAATCAATTACAAGCCGGGTCTGGTACACAAAGGGTCAACTCAGGAACGAAGGGCGAGAAACACACGAACTGCACAGCACAATAACTGAGCACTGAATGAGTCTCAGTGCTCAGTTTTTGAATTGCCCGCTCGTGAACGCCACGCCTACGTGCGTGACGTCACTCAGGCGGGTTCCCCGCCGTCCGCGGCAGGGAACGCATAAAGTTTTGTTGTGACGCGCGCGCGCGCGTCTAGTAGCTGGCGTGCCGCGAATGGACGAGGAGGAGGCGCCGCGAACGGTGCGGGACCTGCCGGATCGGACGGGCGGGCGTCCCGGTAGGTGCCGAACCCCGGGACCCTTACAGTTCCCCCCATTAACGGGAGGCCTCTGGACTCTTAAAGGACCTGGACGACCAGGATGGTGCAAATGAAAGGCAGAAATCAAAGCGGAAGCATGAACCTTGGCAGCGGGTTCCCAGGAGTCTTCGTCAGAGTCATATCCCTTCCACCGTATGAGATATTGTAATCGTTTACGATAATATCGAGAGTCTAAAATATCCTCAACTTCAAATTCGGGGTTATCATTAATAATGATGGGGGGAGGAGGAACAGGGTGACGGCCTGGGAACGGGTTGCTCCTCCATGGTTTCACCAGTGATACATGAAAAACCGGGTGGACGGTTAAGGTGCTGGGTAATTTCAATTCTACAGCCAATGGGGAAACCACACGAGTAATAGGGAAAGGACCTATGAACCTAGGACCTAACTTCCTAGAGGGACAAGATAACCTCAGGTGTTTGGTAGAGAGCCATACTTTGTCGCCCATCTTATAGGAAGGCGCAGAACGTCGATGACGGTCTGCAAAGAACTTATAATGACGTTTCGCAGTACTCAGGGTATTACATAGTAACTTGTATGTTTGAGTAAGGTTGGTGACATGTTCTGAAACCGAAGGTACTGTACTTAGAATTGGAGATCCAGGCAGCATGGATGGATGGTGCCCGTAACTGGCGAAAAAAGGTGACATACGGATGGATCGGTGCACGTGGTTATTATAAGCAAATTCGGCCAACGGTAGATAGGAACTCCAGTCATCTTGAAGATATGTAGTAAAGCAACGGAGATACTGCTCCAAAGTTTGATTAGTTCGTTCGGTTTGGCCATTGCTTTGCGGGTGAAAAGCTGTTGATAAGGAGCGGTGGACGTGGATTTGGTCGCAAAAAGCACTCCAGAAGCGAGAGGTGAATTGAGATCCTCGGTCGGAGATGATATTTTCAGGTAGGCCATGGAGACGGAAGATGTGTGTGATGAACAAACATGCTGTCTCCACCGCGGACGGAAGATGCTCGAAAGGGATAAAGTGGGCCATCTTAGTAAATCGATCCACTACCACCAGCAAGGTGGTCAGGTGTGAAGATGGAGGTAGGTCGGTAACAAAATCCATGGATATGCTTGCCCACGGTCTAGATGGAGTTGAAAGGGGTTGGAGGAGACCAGCGGGTTTATGGTGGGAGTCCTTGGAACGAGCACAGACGGTGCAGGAAGACACGAATGTTTTTACTTCTTCTTTCAGTTTGGGCCACCAAAAGGAGCGTTGGATTAAATCCTGGGTTTGTTTTGCGCCACCATGTCCTGCTAGAGGTGTATCGTGGAAGGTCTGTAACACTTGGAGACGGATCTCCTGAGGCACATAGACATGATTTTTATGGTAAAAAAGTCCTTGACGAAATTGTAATCCTGGTATGTTTGGGGGGTTAGACTGGTGAGAGTGTCTTCGAATAGAGTCCCATAAGGAATAGGTAGCTGCCAAAAAATGACTGGGTGAAAGAACCGTGTCCTGAGTAGAAGATGTATCAGAAGGTAAGTCATACATACGCGATAGGGAATCCGCTTTGACGTTGCGGGAGCCTGGGCGGTACGTTATGTGTAACTGGAATCGTGTAAAGAACAGAGACCATCTTGCCAGACGAGGTTGTAATCTTTTAGCTGTTCGTAGATACTCCAGATTTTTATGGTCAGTAAATACAACGATGGGATATAAAGCACCTTCGAGTAAATGTCGCCATTCTTCTAATGCTAGTTTGATTGCTAATAATTCACGCTCCCCGATGCAATAGTTCTTTTCTGCTGGGGCGAGAGTCCAAGAGAAATAGGCGACTGGGTGGAGTTGACCGTCAACTTCCTGCCTTTGGGAAAGGATAGCACCAACCGCTGTGTCGGAGGCATCTACCTCCAAGGTATATGGTTGATGAGAAATCGGAAGTTTGAGGATAGGTGCAGAGATGAATCTGTTCTTTAAAAAGTCAAATGCTCGTTGTGCCGCTTCGTTCCAGAATAATGGGCTCAGTTATTATGTTGGGAACTCTAGAGGAGTTCCTAGAAACAATACGGGTGGAGACCGGAAAGCAGGAAGCAGGCTGAGGAACAGGAGCCCGGACTGGTACACAAGGGGTTAATCTTGAACGAGCTGGGTCTGGTACACGAAGGGTCAATCTCATACGAGCCGGGTCTGGTACACAAAGGGTCAATCTCATACAAGCTGGGTCTGGTACACAAAGGGTCAATCTCATACAAGCCGGGTCTGGTACACAAAGGGTCAACTCAGGAACGAAGGGCGAGAAACACACGAACTGCACAGCACAATAACTGAGCACTGAATGAGTCTCAGTGCTCAGTTTTTGAATTGCCCGCTCGTGAACGCCACGCCTACGTGCGTGACGTCACTCAGGCGCGTTCCCCGCCGTCTGCGGCAGGGAACGCATAAAGTTTTGTTGTGACGCGCGCGCGCACGTCTAGTAGCTGGCGTGCCGCGAATGGACGAGGAGGAGGCGCCGCGAACGGTGCGGGACCTGCCGGATAGGACGGGCGGGCGTCCCGGTAGGTGCCGAACCCCGGGACCCTTACAAAGTGTCATCAGGCATTAAAGCCAGTACAGTGTAGGCCTGCTTGGCTGTGTACAATTTAGCCATTTTAAAATAAGAATGTAACCACCCACAGCTACTCCTTGATATCAACAAATAAGCCTTATCCTCTGGTATATAAAACAGAAGGAATTTGGTGTTATGAACACTAAATTCCCTTATCACTTTGGTATTTTACACGCTTCCTAAATACATAAAAACACTCAATACCCAACAGGTCTCCATTGGAGCAGGCACCAACTCCTTCTTTCAACCTGTGGCCGTTTTTGTTGATCAACAGTACAGAAGTATGTTCCCTCACAGAGATAATTCACTAAAGACTTTTACATATTTTTTATTTCTGTTGGGAAACCGTATGTCCAACTTACAAGAAAATAGCATTATGTTTACCCTAGACATACAATCTTTGTACACCTCTATCTTCCACGAGGCAAGTATTAATAAGAAGAGAAGGTGCACTTCATTGATTGATGGCAGATGAGACCCTTGCCGGTCGTCGTTTGAACCTTTAAAATCCTGGTGCCAAAGCTGCTGCATAGTGCGTAACGCTTTAACCCCGTATTAACCCCTTCTATAAAAAACGGCAAAAAACGAAGAAAAAAACTAACAAAGAATGTACACGAATATTCGCCCGAAACAGGAAAGGCGAATATTCGTGGAATACGAAGATTTTTTCCCCCACGAAGACGAACACAAAGACGAACACAAAGAGTTGGCCGGCGCCCAAGTCTAGTTCTAATGTTGCCCCAACATATGCCAATAAATATACGAACATACTTGAGGAGGAATTGATATACTCAATACCTTTATTTAAACACTATATAATGTGGCAAAGATACAGTGATGACATTTTATCATCTAGAAATAATCAGTGGATGTATTACATCAATTTGTAAATACTTTGAATCAATTAGAACCCAATATCCAATACAGCATGAATTACAGCTACACTGAAATTGCATACCTGGACATGTTGATCAAAAAGATAAGGAAAATGTTACACACAGATTTGTATGTAAAACCACTTGTCAGACATAGGTACCCAGAAAAATAAAAGTTGTTTCTTATCCTCTTGTTAGGGACGAGGTACCAAACAGAGACAGAAAGTATTATGCAAAACATCTTTATTAATATATATATATATATATATATATATATATATATATACACTATATCGTGATCCAAAATCATAATCCAATAAACTAGCTGGGATCAATAGCCAGAGCGGGTAATCAGATGAATCGGTGTCAGGACTATGGAAATCAGCAGTCAAAATCAAAGCCAGGAGCCAGGAGCCAGAAGGGAAGTCAGCCGAGCCAGGTCATACACAAGAATACACTGAATAGTAGACTTGCGCATTCGTCTTCGGGCGAACATGTAAACGAGCACGAAGAGGCCATTTTTTTGTTCGTGCCAAAGACACGCCGAAGAGAATACAGTGCCGGCAAAACGTAGGAGGAGATCGTCTTTGTTTTTGCAGCGCAGCCGCCAAAATTTCAAACAGGAGTGAGCTGATCCTCGTCCCTCCAATCAGCTCACTCTTGTGACGTCACGCTAAGGGTCTCGTCCAATGCCTGTGCTGCTGTTTTTTTAATTTCTGAAACCGCCTTTATAAGACCAGAGCTTGCCTGAGAGATCCATTCATTTTTCTCTTTGACTGCTTTGGCAACACTGCTGTGCTGCATCCGAGCGTTACAGAGAGAGATTGTTCTGTTCTGTGTGAGACTGGTAAGCCTCAGCCTGCCATTTCTCACAGTGTACTCTTCCTCACTTCAGTTCTACTGAATTAATAATATTTAATAATAATAATTTTATTAATTTAATCATTTTTTTATTTAATTTGTCATCAACTGTGTAGTGCTGTTGAGTTGACTCACTGGCACTGGCACTGGGGTGCCCTTGCCCTGGGCTGGCACAAGTGCCTACTGCCTGTCCTGCTTAAATAAATTAAATAATAGAATTTATAAATAATTTAATAGAATATATTATTAATAATTGAATACATATAAAATTATATATATATATTTGTCAGTTATCTATACTATAGTTAGTATAGTATTAGTAATAGTATACTAGTGTAGAGTGTACTGTAGACATTCAAGACATCTAGTGTCTAATCTAAAATCAGTAATATGAATAATTAATAATTGAATACATTATAAAATTATATATATATTTGTCAGTTATATATCCTATAGTTAGTAATAGTATACTAGTGTAGAGTGTACTGTAGACATTCAAGACATCTACTAGTGTCTAATCTAAAATCATTAATATCAATAATTTTATAATTCTTATCTTAATAGTTAATTAAATTAGCTATAAATATAATTAATAATTACTACTAGCTTATAGTTTAGCTAATCTTATTAGTACTGGTGCTGCAGCTCTATAGTTTTTGCTTGGTTTTAGCAACAGCAAGAGACCAAGTCAATTTTTCTCAATTAATAATATTTCATTTTATTTCATTTGTTTTGCTCACCTCAGTCCATCAGTGAAGTGAACTTGTTGGGCTATTGAGTGCAGCTGCATAAGTGCTGTGTTCTTTTTTTGATCAGCAAGCAGTGACGTTAACTGTTTTGCAAAGATTTTCTCATTTATTTTACATTTTATTAAAATTTTATTAAAAGTACCCTTAGTGTTTTGCTCACCTCAGTCCATCAGTGAAGTGAACTTGTTGGACTAGTGAGTGCAGCCGCATAAGTGCTGTGTGTTTCAGCAAGCAGTGAAGCTAACTGTTTTGCTGTGACATTTTATTTTATTTCTAATTTCTTTTCAAGAAAAATTGACTGTGTGACGACAACAACTGTACTAAGCAAAGCTTCAAGCTACTAGCTGTAGTACTACAATAATTCTAATCTTTAATCTTCTTAATCTATAATATATTATATAATATAATATAAATTCTAATTCATAATCTATAATATATAAGTAATTCTTTCTAATTCATAATCTATATTCTATCTATAATCCATAATATAAGTAATTCTAATCTATTAATAATATAATATTATATATAAATTAACCTCACTTTAGCTTAGTGGTCTTGAGAGCGTCTGCCTAGAGTTAGACTAGAATACTAATATAGCTGTAGGTTTAGCATAGTAGTAGGATAGGCTCTTAGGCCCGTGTAAATTCAAAGTCTTTAATTTTTTTATCCCCCATTTTATCCCCCTTTTTTATCCCCCACTACACACACAACACAAAATTTGAAATGGATCCTCCTTTTGGGACTAAGGAGGGACAAGCTCCATCTACCACCACCACCACCACCAGCACCACCAGCACCACCACCAGTTCTAAGATGCAGCCTTTGTGTCAGTCTAGTCGGCCAAGTAGGCCAAGCTCTCGCTTATCATTTGGGGAAGCATTGCTTGAAGGATCATCAAGTAAAGGAAAGGCACCAAAAGCAGGCAGTAGTAGTGTGGCTAGGCCCACACGCTCTATGGTTTTTTACGGAAAGCCTAAAGCACCAGAAGCACGTTCAAAGTTAAAGGGTAGCACAACTAGTACTTCTACTAGCCCAGTGAGTAAAAAGAAGTGCCTTTTGTCCCAAGCAGCATCTTCCCCATCCACAAGCAGCATGCAAGGTACCAAGCAGAGCCAAATTAGCAGCAGGACTCAGAGGGGTCCCAAACCAAAGCGATGTCATTCCTTCGTAGGGAAAAAAACCACCACCCCCACCCCCACCCCACCTCTACCGCCACTAGTGCTGCGCCTACTGTTCCCACCGGTACCGCCACGCCATGTCCTCCTAGTACCTCTAGCAAGCCATCAAGTCCTTACAATATTTTTGTAAAGACAGTTAGAGAGAGGGCTACACATAGTGGAACTCCACCTAGCGAGGTAGCAGAGGAGCCTGAGACTGAGAGGCCAAGTGCAGAGTCTGTTCTTCCTGCTCGCACTACTACTAGTCACGAGTATCACGACGATATCAGTCTTAGCTCCAGCCTAGCAGGAATTCCATTCTATCTGGCTAATGAAGAACTAGACTATGAGCCAGAGGAAGTAGAGGAGATGAGTGGTCAGGAATCAGATTCCTCAGGGAGCAGTGTCCAAATGACTAGTGCACAATTTTCCCCTGAGCCTCCACCTTCTCCGCTATGATCATCACCATCACCACCACCAGCAGCAGCAAAACCTAGCAAATCTAAAGTTAAAGCAATTAGCAGTCCCACTATGGCCAGTACTGTTACCACCAGTCCCACCACCACTAGTTGTGCCTCTGTTCATCCACCCCGAGCAGTAGGAGCAGCACCCAAGGCACACTCCAAGGCTATGCGCGCCCCAATTTGGGAGCACTTTGAAAATGTTGAAGAAGGGCGCTATGGAAAGTGCAAACATTGTGGGAAGCTAATAAGCAGAGGGAAAGTGTCTGGCCATTTTACCAGTGCTAGCATGAAGCATCACCTCAGCACTCAACACAACGCTGTGCTATTGGGGAAAGATGCAGAAGTAAAACTTAGTGCAGGCAGCATAGCTGGTGGCTGTGGAAAAACCCCAACAGCTTCTTCTTCTGAGCCAATAGCAGCAGCAGCAGCAGCAGCAGCAGCTAGTGCTGGCAGCCAGAGACCAAGGCAGGTTGGAGCACTGCATGTCCAGCCCACCCTGGAACAATTTGTGGCATTCCAATCCAAAAGGTCAATGTCCAAACAGCAGGCCAATAAAGTAACGTGACTTATTGGTCAGTTAATTGCTGTTGGAGGGGCATCCTTCTCTATGATCAAAGGGGAACCTTTCAAACAATTGATGGCGGCTGTGGCTCCACAATATACAGTTCCGTCACGTTTCACTTTCAGCAGGAACATTGTCCCCTCATTGTATCGGTCCTGTGTTGCAGCAGTGAAAGAGGAGCTTTCCAAGGCTGCTGGTCAGTCTTTTCATTTCACAACAGATTTGTGGAGTGCACCTAGTGGGCAGCATGCCTTTCTTTCTTTGACAGCACACTGGTGGCAGCCCGGTGTGCCCAAGGAAGCTGCTGCAGCAGGCTACCGATCATTCCTTTTCCATGCAGAAGTGATGGATGAAAAGCACACTTCCCAAAATATTCTGCATGCGATGAGGAAAATGTTTAGCCTTTGGGTGGGAGCAGAGGCAGGCACCAATGTTGAAGTTGGTTTTGTGGTAACTGACTGAGGTGCCAATATGGTGAAAGCGCTGCGAGATGGTCATATTGTTGGTGTGCGCTGTGCAGCCCACATCATCCATCTTGTTGTGAAGGCAGCAATGTCAGAAGGAACTAATGTGGCAGCAGTAGTTCTGTCCCGCTGCAGAAAGATCGCTGGGCACTTTCACCATAGTGTTAAAGCTAGCCAACTTTTGAGGGAAGAGCAAGAGAGGTCAGGTCTTCCCGTACACTGCCTACGTCAGGATGTCAGTACATGGTGGAACTCCACGTTAGACATGCTGGAGAGGATTTTGGAGCAGCAGAGGGCAATCCATAATCTTGCCTCAGAGCACAATATTGGGATTACATCTCCATTGAATAGGGAGGATTGGACAGTGATCGCCCAGCTAGTGGCAGTCCTTAAACCATTCAGGGATGCCACAGAAAATTTAAACTCAAACACTGCCAGTCTGGCCCAGGTAATCCCAGTGTTCTCCCATCTAGGCAGCAAGATGGATGTGTTCCTTGAAAACCGTGAGGCTGTTGAAGGTGGCACTCTACATCCTGACATAGCAGCCATAGTCAGGAAGCTGAAGGATCTGCTAAAAGTACACCTTCGCAAACGCATGGAAGAGAGTCCCGAAATGATGCTAGCGTGCCTTTGTGATCCAAGAATTAAGGGAAAGCTAGCTTTGAAATTCAATGTTCTCAGTAGCTACCGGGAGCAATTGGTCAACAAGGTGCGTGACTGGCAGCGTAAAATGGGAATGCTGTCCGAGGAGGGAGAGGTTCAGGAGGAGGAAGAGATTATGTGGTCTGCTACTCCTAGCAGCAGCATCAGCAGCAGTCCCACAAGCATCACAACAACACAGCTGAGTGGAGCAGCTGCGTTTTGGGAAGAGGCACTTGGGAGTATAGTTGGACCATCTGACAGAGCTAGCAGCAGAAAGGAGAGTAGTGCTGCTGAAATGGTCAAACTTTACCTCTGTGGCACCTCATCTGATGGAGCAGATTGCCTTTCTTAAATTCAATCTGCCCAAGTTGGGTTACCCAGCTCTTAGCTTGGAAAGTTAATTTGTTCGAGGTAGTTTCTCCCCCTGGTTGCACGTGTTTGTGGTGTGGCAACGTCTGCTACCTCCGCCGGTGTAGCCAATTTACGCTAGGGCCTAGTGTCTGAGTTCTGGAAGTCCGCTCCCAAACGCCATGAACTGACAGACTTTGATGCTTTGGCCTGGGGTGAAACAGGTGAGCGGGTCATCAATTGCCCACTCATTCGCCTTTCCCAATGCTGCTGCTGCTGCTGCTGGTTGTGGTGCCAGCGTCTCTTCTCTGCCAGTTCGCTTCCTGGCTAGTGTCATGCCTCAAATGTCCAAAATGTTCAAGGTAGTTTCTCCCCCTGGCTGCGTCTGTTTGCGGTATAGCAACGTCTGCTACCTCCGCCGGTGTAGCCAATTTACGCTAGGGCCTAGTGTCTGAGTTCTGGAAGTCTGCTCCCAAACGCCATGGACTGACAGTTGTTTGGATGCTTTGCCCTGGGGTGAAACAAGTGAGCGGGTCGCCAATTGCCCACTCATTCGCCTTTCCCAATGCTGCTGCTGCTGGTGGTGGTGATGCAAGCGTCTCTTCTCTGCCAGTTCGCTTCCTGGCTAGTGTCATGCCTCAAATGTCCAAAATGTTCAAAATGTTCAAGGTAGTTTCTCCCCCTGGCTGTGTCTGTTTGCGGTATAGCAACGTCTGCTACCTCCGCCGGTGTAGCCAATTTACGCTAGGGCCTAGTGTCTGAGTTCTGGAAGTCCGCTCCCAAACGCCTAGGACTGACAGACTTTGATGCTTTGCCCTGGGGTGAAACAGGTGAGCGGGTCGTCAATTGCCCACTCATTCACCTTTCCCAGTGCTGCTGCTGCTGGTTGTGGTGCCAGCGTCTCTTCTCTGCCAGTTCACTTCCTGGCTAGTGTTATGCCTCAAATGTCCAAAATGTTCAAGGTAGTTTCTCCCCCTGGCTGCGTCTGTTTGCGGTATAGCAACGTCTGCTACCTCCGCCGGTGTAGCCAATTTACGCTAGGGCCTAGTGTCTGAGTTCTGGAAGTCCGCTCCCAAACGCCTAGGACTGACAGACTTTCATGCTTTGTCCTGGGGTGAAACAGGTGAGCGGGTCGTCAATTGCCCACTCATTCACCTTTCCCAATGCTGCTGCTGCTGGTGGTGCCAGCGTCTCTTCTCTGCCAGTTCCCTTCCTGGCTAGAGTCATGCCCAAAATGTCCCTAATGGTAAGGGTAGTTTCTCCCCGCTGACAGCGTCTGTTTGCGGTGTAGCAACACCTGCTACCTCCGCCGGTGTAGCCAATTTACGCTAGGGCCTTGTGTCTGAGCTCTGGAAGTCCGCTGCCAAACGTCTAGGACTGACAGTGTTTAGATGCTTTGCTCTGGGGAGAAACAGGTGAGCGGGTCGCCAATTGCCCACTCATTCGCCTTTCCCAATGCTGCTGCTGGTGGTGGTGCCAGCGTCTCTTCTCTGCCAGTTCGCTTCCTGGCTAGAGTCATGCCCAAAATGTCCCTAATGGTAAGGGCAGTTTTTCCCCCCCTGGCTGCGT
Source organism: Sceloporus occidentalis (assembly GCA_023333645.1). Lineage (NCBI taxonomy): Eukaryota > Metazoa > Chordata > Lepidosauria > Squamata > Phrynosomatidae > Sceloporus > Sceloporus occidentalis. The sequence continues at coordinate 7,037,666 of JALMGF010000017.1, read as the reverse complement.
CTGTTTGCAGTGTGGCAATGCCTGCTACCTCCGCCGGTGTAGCCAGCTTACGCTAGGGCCTTGTGTCTGAGTTCTGTAAGTCTGCTCCCAAGCGCCAAGGACTGACAGTCTTTGGATGCTTTGCCCTGGGGTGAAACAGGTGAGCAGGTCGCCAATTGCCCACGCATTCGCATTTCCCAATGCTGCTGCTGCTGCTGGTGGTGGTGCCAGCGTCTCTTCAATGCCAGTTCCCTTCCTGGCTAGTGTCATGCCTCAAATGTCCCTTATGGTAAGGGCAGTTTCTCCCCCCTGGCTGCATCTGTTTGCGGTGTGGCAACGCCTGCTACCTCCGCCGGTGTAGCCAGCTTACGCTAGGGCTTAGTGTCTGAGCCCTGGAAGTCCGCTGCCTAACGTCTAGGACTGACAGTGTTTAGATGCTTTGCTCTGGGGTGAAACAGGTGAGCGGGTAGCCAATTGCCCACTCATTTGCCTTTCCCAATGCTGATGGTGGTGGTGCCAGCATCTCTTCTCTGCCAGTTCCCTTCCTGGCTAGTGTCATGCCTCAAATGTCCCTAATGGTAAGGGTAGTTTCTCCCCCATGGCTGCGTCTGTTTGCGGTGTGGCAACGCCTGCTACCTCTGCCGGTGTAGCCAGCTTACGCTAGGGCCTTGTGTCTGAGCTCTGGAAGTCCGCTCCCAAACGCCAAGGACTGACAGTGTTTAGATGCTTTGCTCTGGGGTGAAACAGGTGAGCGGGTCGCCAATTGCCCACTCATTCGCCTTTCCCAATGCTGCTGCTGCTGGTGGTGGTGCCAGCGTCTCTTCTCTGCCAGTTCGCTTCCTGGCTAGAGTCATGCCCAAAATGTCCCTAATGGTAAGGGCAGTTTCTCCCCCCCTGGCTGCGTCTGTTTGCGGTGTGGCAACGCCTGCTACCTCCGCCGGTGTAGCCAGCTTACGCTAGGGCCTTGTGTCTGAGTTCTGTAAGTCTGCTCCCAAACGCCAAGGACTGACAGTCTTTGGATGCTTTGCCCGGGGTGAAACAGGTGAGCGGGTCGCCAATTGTCCACTCATTTGCCTTTCCCAATGCTGCTGCAGCTGGTGGTGGTGCCAGCGTCTCTTCTCTGCCAGTTCGCTTCCTGGCTAAAGTCATGCCCAAAATGTCCCTAATGGTAAGGGCAGTTTCTCCCCCCCCCTGGCTGCATCTGTTTGCGGTGTGGCAATGCCTGCTACCTCCGCCGGTGTAGCCAGCTTACGCTAGGGCCTTGTGTCTGAGTTCTGTAAGTCTGCTCCCAAACGCCAAGGACTGACAGTCTTTGGATGCTTTGCCCTGGGGTGAAACAGGTGAGCGGGTCGCCAATTGCCCACTCATTCGCCTTTCCCAATGCTGCTGCTGCTGGTGGTGGTGCCAGCGTCTCTTCTCTGCCAGTTCGCTTCCTGGCTAGAGTCATGCCCAAAATGTCCCTAATGGTAAGGGTAGTTTCTCCCCCCTGGCTGCCTCTGTTTGCGGTGTGGCAACGCCTGCTACCTCCGCCGGAGTAGCCAGCTTACACTAGGGCCTTGTGTCTGAGCTCTGGAAGTCCGCTGCCAAACGTCTAGGACTGACAGTTGTTTGGATGCTATGCCCTGGGGTAAAACAGGTGAGCGGGTCGCCAATTGCCCACTCATTCGCCTTTCCCAATGCTGCTGCTGGTGGTGGTGCCAGCGTCTCTTCTCTGCCAGTTCGCTTCCTGGCTAGAGTCATGCCCAAAATGTCCCTAATGGTAAGGGCAGTTTCTCCCCCCCTGGCTGCGTCTGTTTGCAGTGTGGCAATGCCTGCTACCTCCGCCAGTGTAGCCAGCTTACGCTAGGGCCTTGTGTCTGAGTTCTGTAAGTCTGCTCCCAAGCGCCAAGGACTGACAGTCTTTGGATGCTTTGCCCTGGGGTGAAACAGGTGAGCAGGTCGCCAATTGCCCACGCATTCGCATTTCCCAATGCTGCTGCTGCTGCTGGTGGTGGTGCCAGCGTCTCTTCAATGCCAGTTCCCTTCCTGGCTAGTGTCATGCCTCAAATGTCCCTTATGGTAAGGGCAGTTTCTCCCCCCTGGCTGCATCTGTTTGCGGTGTGGCAACGCCTGCTACCTCCGCCGGTGTAGCCAGCTTACGCTAGGGCTTAGTGTCTGAGCCCTGGAAGTCCGCTGCCTAACGTCTAGGACTGACAGTGTTTAGATGCTTTGCTCTGGGGTGAAACAGGTGAGCGGGTAGCCAATTGCCCACTCATTTGCCTTTCCCAATGCTGATGGTGGTGGTGCCAGCATCTCTTCTCTGCCAGTTCCCTTCCTGGCTAGTGTCATGCCTCAAATGTCCCTAATGGTAAGGGTAGTTTCTCCCCCATGGCTGCATCTGTTTGCGGTGTGGCAACGCCTGCTACCTTTGCCGGTGTAGCCAGCTTACGCTAGGGCCTTGTGTCTGAGCTCTGGAAGTCCGCTCCCAAACGCCAAGGACTGACAGTCTTTAGATGCTTTGCTCTGGGGTGAAACAGGTGAGCGGGTCGCCAATTGCCCACTCATTCGCCTTTCCCAATGCTGCTGCTGCTGGTGGTGGTGCCAGCGTCTCTTCTCTGCCAGTTCGCTTCCTGGCTAGAGTCATGCCCAAAATGTCCCTAATGGTAAGGGCAGTTTCTCCCCCCCTGGCTGCGTCTGTTTGCGGTGTGGCAACGCCTGCTACCTCCGCCGGTGTAGCCAGCTTACGCTAGGGCCTTGTGTCTGAGTTCTGTAAGTCTGCTCCCAAACGCCAAGGACTGACAGTCTTTGGATGCTTTGCCCGGGGTGAAACAGGTGAGCGGGTCGCCAATTGTCCACTCATTTGCCTTTCCCAATGCTGCTGCAGCTGGTGGTGGTGCCAGCGTCTCTTCTCTGCCAGTTCGCTTCCTGGCTAAAGTCATGCCCAAAATGTCCCTAATGGTAAGGGCAGTTTCTCCCCCCCCTGGCTGCGTCTGTTTGCGGTGTGGCAATGCCTGCTACCTCCGCCGGTGTAGCCAGCTTACGCTAGGGCCTTGTGTCTGAGTTCTGTAAGTCTGCTCCCAAACGCCAAGGACTGACAGTCTTTGGATGCTTTGCCCTGGGGTGAAACAGGTGAGCGGGTCGCCAATTGCCCACTCATTCGCCTTTCCCAATGCTGCTGCTGCTGGTGGTGGTGCCAGCGTCTCTTCTCTGCCAGTTCGCTTCCTGGCTAGAGTCATGCCCAAAATGTCCCTAATGGTAAGGGTAGTTTCTCCCCCCTGGCTGCCTCTGTTTGCGGTGTGGCAACGCCTGCTACCTCCGCCGGAGTAGCCAGCTTACACTAGGGCCTAGTGTCTGAGCTCTGGAAGTCCGCTGCCAAACGTCTAGGACTGACAGTTGTTTGGATGCTATGCCCTGGGGTAAAACAGGTGAGTGGGTCGCCAATTGCCCACTCATTCGCCATTTCCTTTTCCATGTACATTTCATTTTTTTCCGTTTGATACACAACCTACCAAACATAACACACACAATAACACATATAACACAGTGACATAACACATAACACACATAACACACACATGTACAATTCACAAATCACAAGGACCTTTCCTCCTGTTATTTGCCCTGGCCTTCACTTCTACACTCACTAGCATTAACGCTATAATTCACACTTCACACTTTTTCAGGGACAGTCCTGCTTTTTTCCTGTCCCATCAAATTTAGCTAAACTAGGTATGCTAGTGCACATAGGTATAGCTGGGTAGGGTAGCACTACAACATTAAATAAATATAATAAAGTAAATAATTATACATATAACTTTTAAATAAAATTCAATAAACCCATTAAAATTAAAATTAAATTATTATTTAGACATAATACATCTTTAACCAAAACAGTGCACTGCTAATAATCTTAAAAATAACCGTACTTTAACCCTAAGCTATTTTTTAGTTCTTGTCCAACATTTTTCCGTTCGCATACCTGTCAACACACCCAACATTTTTGTGGACAGTCCTGCTTTTTTCCAGTCCTGTCCAGTAAAAGTTGGGTTGTTGCAAAGTATGCCATTATAAATAGGTAGCAAATGTTAGGCATGTATTACAAGTGGTCCAAAATATATTTAAAAATGTAAAATAATGCCTATTCTTTTATTAAACATCTATGGATGTGTGACTGTGTATGATAAAAAGGAGGCCAAGTTCCTTGGAGCATTTGTCTAGGTCATTTTGTGTACAGTGCACCTCGGTACGTGTGTGCAACTCTATTGGTCGTTTCGGCAGGGGGCTCGCCTGCCATCAACGAATGAGGTGCATTCTGCAGTTCTGCAATTCATTTGTTGATGCCAGACCAGCCCCCTTCCGGCGACCAATAGAGTCGCACACACGTACCTTCACAGCGCGAACGCATCTGCTGCTGCTGCTGCTGCTCCGATGTGTTCTTAACCCCATATTAACCCCTACTAGGCAGCCGGGAGAAAACGAAGATGAAACGAGCACGAAGAATGGCCACGAATATTCCCCAGAAAAGAAGACAGGAACGGGCGAATATTCGCGGAATACGAAGGGTTTTTCTCCGAAGACGAGTACGAAGACGAACACGAAGAGCCCCCTGGTGCCCAAGTCTACTGTAGGAAATGCACTCGATAGCCGGATACAAGCCAAGAGTAAGGAGGCAATGAGCCTTGATGCTTAAATAGCCTGGACTAAGTAGGAAAGGGGCTGGCTGATAGCAACCAGATGAGTAATCGTGGCAACTGAGAATGAAATGGGTTGTTCATTATTAAACAGTTGAGGAACCCTGACACTGGAAGGAAAGGGTGTCTTGTTAATAAATAAATTTACTTGGAATTCTGATTACGTGATATACCTACTTAGATGACCTTGTGGTGAAATTTATATAGACATAGGCAGTGAAAGACTGACTAGGGGAATAAATGTAAGATCAAAGCAGCATTGAGGGATATGAGAGGGACATAATCCCCAGTAGCCAGACACTTCCACATGCCTGGACACTTGGTGAATCAGTTGTGGCTTGAGGTCATTGACAAACTAGATGCATTACATCCATGTGGCCTTACTTATGAATCAATATACTTAGGTTGGGACAACTCCCTTTCCCGGGCATACCAATGCCCCTTTCACCTACACCTACCCATCTCCTGAGTAGATGCCCAGTGGGGTTTGGCGAATGTGGTGGTTCTATGTTAAATGTTTGTATATTAATCACATATACTTTATTTTCAGATTCTAGCTTTCCATTTTGTGACAATGGAAGTGTATATTCCATACCTCACCTTATTTCCCTCTGCACATTCGCGATCTAGGAATCTCTATATAACACACAAGCCCCAGTTGTGAGATCAGTACTATTGTTTAAGCATATACTGTTATAATTCGTTGGAACATTTTACTAGTCACCAAGAGAAGATACTCATACTATACTCCTGATGTCATTTTAGGTCTGGACTATTGCCATTTCAATACAAAAATATCCATGTTCTTGAAGCCCGCGGGGGACAGAATTGACTACAGTAGGCCCTGACAGTGTGCTGAGCAGGGCTAGGCTAAGGCAGGAATTGTGGAATTTAGGGGCAGAGTTTTTGGTAGGAGGATATTTAAGTTTGGTGGTTACAGGGGTAAGGAGCCATTTTAGTTCAACCTTACCTTGTGTTGTTTGTATTGGATAACACCACCTCCCTTGGAAGTGAATTCCATACCTTTATTGCCCTCACTGTAAAGAATCCCTTCCTTTGTCGTCTATGAAACTTTGTCGCTCTTCCAGTCTCAGAGGGTGACCTCTTTGTATATTTCTGTTAATGAACAGGTCACTGAAGAGCTTGTTTTATTAGCCCTGCATATATTTATATAATGTTATCATATCCCCTCTGAGACGCCATTATCTAGCCTATATAATTTTAATTTTTTTAGTCTCTCTTCATAACTAGTATCTCCCAATCCCCTTATTAATTTCATAGCCCTCCTTTGCACTTTTTCTAATTCCATAATGTCCTTTTTAAGGACCGGTGCCCAGAATTGTACCGCATATTCAAGGTGAGTTCTTGCCAATGACCTGTAAAGAGGCAAGATAATATCCTCCTCCCTTGAATCAATACCTCTTTTTATGCATGCCAAAACCTTATAGACAGTGGTGGGATTCAGCCGGTTCTTACCGGTTCGCACGAACCGTTTCTAAAAAAATGATCAGTTCGCGCGAACCGTTTCTTAATTACCCTATTATAGGCCGCACTTTCCCCCCTTAAAGTGGTTGTGCAGCCTATAATTGGGTTTAGGATCCAGATCCCCCGCCGCGCTGCAGGGGACTTGGATCCTCCTTTCCAGCAACAGTGGACGTCTGTGCGATGCAGACAACCCCGCTGCTGCCGGCGGCTCCACCCACCCTCCTCACTGAACGGGGCTGTCAGCGCCCACGAAAGTCACTGAGTCGCACTGGCCAGCTGACTCAATTCTATTTCGGATGAACGGGGACGGCTTCTTAAAATACCACCCCTGACGATTCGAAATAGAACTGAGTCAGCCGGCGTCGCTCAATAACTTTCGTGGGCGGCATCAGCGCTGCTGAATGACCTTTGTGGGCGGTGCCAGCCCCGTTCAGTGAGGAGGGTGGGTGGAGCCGCCGGCAGCAACAGCGGGGTTATCTGCATCGCACAGATGTTTGGCAGCGTGAATCCAATAGAGTGCACAACGGGGCCTTCAGTCAGGTAAGTTGAAGTAACTGGGGGCATGCTTGGCAGTGGGAGGCTGGGACAAAGATGGCTATGGGAGACTGGGGGCAAAGGCAAATTCTGTCCCCAGTTTCCTAACAGCTTGAAATTGTTGCATTTTTACAGTAGATTTTACTTATTTATGTGTGACTGCCTGAGTCTCTCTGTGCGAGAGACTGCCTGAGTCTCTCTGTGCGAGAGAGAGACTGCCTGAGTCTCTGTGTGCATGTGTGAGAGAGAGAGAGACTGCCTGAGTCTGTGTGTGTGAGAGAGACTGCCTGAGTTTTTGTGTGTGTGTGTGTGAGAGAGAGACTGCCTGAGTCTGTGTGTGTGTGTGTGTGAGAGAGACTGCCTGAGTGTGTGTGTGTGAGAGAGAGACTGAGTGTGTGTGAGGTTTTTATTTTTTTGTACGAAATCTCAGAAGTGGTTATACTTCTTATACACCCTTATACACCCTTGCAGCTGCTTGCTGGCTTTGCGCACTGTTGTCAAGTCTCTTGTCAACCATTATTCCTAAATCCTTCTCATTGGTAGTTTCCCCCAAGGATATTCTATTTAAAGAAAAGGCTGCATTTTTATTATTTTTACCATAATGCATAACTTTGCATTTCTCTATATTGAACCTCATCTGCCACTTGCACGCCCAGTCCCCAACTCTGTCTAAATCTTCCTGCAAAGAAGAAACATCAAGATTAGTCTGAATTACCCAGCCTAATTTTGTGTCATCATCAAAAACTGTGACATGGATCTCAATGCAGCTTGGGAGATCATTTATAAATAAATTAAAAAGAAGAGGACCGAGGACAGACCCCTGAGGCACTCCACTTAATACAGGCTGAGAAACATCCATTCACAACAACCCTCTGCATTCTACCTTTAAGCCAATTTCTGATTCACATACAGACATTTGCCCCTAAGCTTATTTCTGTTAATTTATAGGTTCCTTGCAGGGAGTGGTGCTTGGAACCTTAGGTCGGGGTTGGGGTATCCGGGTATGTCCCCTCACAAAATTGGTGTGTGGTATGGTACCTGGATAACTTGGCAAGCTAGGTTGGTTTTGGTGAAGTAATTGTCTCTGTTAATGCATCTATGTTTATTATTTCAGGTTTTAAAGAACAATGACTGTTAAATAAAACAGCTGAGCATAAAAAGGATATAACAAGTAGAATTAAAGAAACAGGTAAGGAGGGCCCTGCTCAAACGAGCTTACAATCTAGAGGGTGGTAGGGTGTATTACACAATAGGTAAAAGTGCCATTGTTAGGGATGGACCAGCCATACTAGTATTGGTATTGCAGGATAGGGACTATGAATGATGAGCTAAAGGAATAAAGGGCATTTATGTGCAATGTTGTAAGCGCCCTTAATGAAGTGGGTCTTGAGTGATTTTTTAAGGAACGACGTCAGGGAGAAAGATGGATAGGACGGGGGAGGGCATTCCAGAGGATAGGGGCAGCCCTTGAGAAATCTTGTAAGTGTGCATGAGAGCTAGAAATTAGAGAAGAGGATAGAAGGAGATCATTGGATAGGCCTAGAGACCGGTTAGCAGTGTTCCCTCTAAGCTGTGCGCTTGTGCGCGTGCACATAACTTTAAGAGGGAGCGCACACGAACAAAAATTGTGCGCGCAACAGGTAGCGTACAGAACAGGTGGGGGGGGGGCGGTCCGCTGCTGGTTGTGTGCACGGCATCCCTCCAGAGACGGACAGTAATGTCCGCCACTAGAGGTGCAGGCTCGGTTACAGGTCTTAACCGTCTTAAAAAAAATCAAGGGAGCGATCTTGCTCCCTTGCGATGCGCGCGGCAAATGATGCTGTGCGTCGGGATTTGATGTCATATCCCGGCGCACAGCACTGAAGCCATGCCCACCGCCCCCACTGCACTGGAAGGAGAGGACACAGAAGAGGAAGAACGAAGAGGAGGAAAAGTGACAGTGACAGAGAAAAGGTAGGAAAACATTCTGTGAGAGTGAATTAGTAAGTGTGTGAGAGTGATGGGTGTTATGCTGTAGTTTAAACTGAATGTTTGTGAATGAGTGTGTGTGTGATAGCATGGATGTGTAAGTATGTGGGGGGGGGGATAGCATGGCATAGGGAGGCTGTAATCATATTCCTATCATGCTCAGGTTCCAGCATGCACTGGCTGCCTGAGCATGATAGGAGTGAGATTGCTGTTAGCAATTTTATTTTTTTGTTCAATTGGACAGAAAAATTCGATAACAATATTAATATATATATATATATATGATTGCTAACAGCCTCCGCTCTTGATTTGCTCATAATTTACTTATGGAGTGAGAATTTCACCTTTAAAAAAACATTACAGTAAGTAATACTGTTGTGTAACTAATACTACATTATCACACTATAATGTTGTGTTATTAACCATGAGCGAGCTGTACCAAAAATATAGAATAACAATTTTAATTTAACATTTGCAAAAGCATATTGCGCGCACATAATTTTGGCTCTGGGAACATTTTTGTACAAGAGAAATTTTCTGCGCACACCACCTAAGAAAAATTAGAGGAAAAATTGCCGGTTAGGAGTGTATTTAGAGAGGAGTGATGAGATGTAGGTAGGGGAACCGCTGTGAAAGACTTTAAAAGTAAGGATTTTGAAATTAATCCTGAAGCGCACAGGCAGTCAGTGAAGAGACTGACAGAAGGGAAAGGTGTTAGTAAGGCAATGGTAGAGGAAGATAAGTCTGGCAGCACCATTCATGGTGGATTATAGAGGCATGAGATGGGTAAGAGGGAGACCAGCTAATACAGATACAATAATCAAGGTGGGAGATAATGAGGGCATGGACAAGAGCCTTAGTGGCATCCTGTTTTAGAAAGAGACGGATGCGAGCAATGTTTTTAAGATGTAGACGACAGTTTTTAGAGTGTGGGGTGAACGAGAGGTCAGAATCAAGGGTGATACCAAGACAGCGAGCATGAGGAGACAGGGAGATGATCATTAACAATAAGGGAATCTTAGCATTAGAGAGATTGGGTTTCAGAAAATATGCAGACATCCACGTAGAGACAGATGCAAGGCAGTTAGTGACATGATCTAAGACATAGGTAAACAGGTGAGGATAGAATAGATAGATCTGGGTGTCATCAGCATACAGGTGGTATTGAAAGCCAAAGAATCAGATTAGTTTGCCAAGTGAGGGAGTATAAAGAGAGAACAGAAAGGGTCCTAGAACTGAGCCTTGTAGTACCCCGACAAAGAGGGGGACTCTGTTGGTCGCTCGTACAGACTTTTAAAACCCCAATGCTGCAACTTACCCTGCAGATCCCACTGGTCTCCCTGTTCTATCAGTTAAATGTCCGTACGAGCGACTTTATTGGTCGTTCGTACGGACATTTAACTGATAGAACAGGGAGACCAGTGGGATCTGCAGGGTAAGTTGCAGCATTGGAGTTTTAAAGAGTCGCTCGTACAGACTTTTAGGCTCCTGGTGCACTTGTTGCACAGCCCTTTAACCTACGGAGCGGAAATCCATAGGTTCGCTGTCAGGGGTTACAAAGGCCGTGCGAGTGAGCCAATTGGTTGATGCCAGAGGAGGTCCCTGTAGGCGACCAATAGGCTCATTCGCACTGCCCTGTAACCCGTGACGGCGAACCTGCGGTTTTCCACTTCTGTGAACTGCCGCGATGCCAAGGTAAGTTAGAAAGGGGGGGGGAGTGGTAGACGAAGACGATCACGGAGATCTTCGCGGTGTGTGTCTTCGTCTTCGCCTACGTTTTACTGCCGCTGTCTTCTCTTCGGCGTGTCTTCGGAACGAACACGAAAACACACTCTTCGTGTTCGTTTTCATGTTCGCCCGAAGACGAATGCACAAGTCTAGTAATTGGACATGTGGTTGTATTCATCAAAAGTGTGAGAATGTAACATGTGGCTGTGTGTCTCCAGCAAGTGGCTGCATGGACATCATTTTATTAGCTGCTGGCCTTAAAGTACAAGAACAGATTCCATTGGTTACAGGGGTGATAAAAACACTTTCAAACTTTGCTTCAAAATAGCTTTTTTTATCTTACCATACTGTGGGACAAAAAAGTATTTAGTCAGCCACCAATTGTGCAAGTTCTCCCACTTAAAAAGATGAGAGAGGCCTGTAATTTTCACCATAGGTACACTTCAACTATGAGAGACAGAATGAGACAACAAAGTCCATAAATCACATTGTCTGATTTTTAAAGAATTTGTTTGCAAATTATGGTGGAAAATAAGTATTTGGTCAATAACAAAAGTTCATATCAATACTTTGTTATATACCCTTTGTTGGCAATGACAGAGGGCAAACGTTTTCTGTAAGTCTTCACAAGGTTTTCACACACTGTTGCTGGTATTTTGGACCATTCCTCCATGCAGATCTCCTCTAGAGCAGTGATGTTTTGGGGCTGTCGCTGGGCAACACGGACTTTCAACTCCCTCCAAAGGTTTTCTATGGGGTAGAGATCTGGAGTGGCTAGGCCACTCCAGGACCTTGAAATGCTTCTTACGGAGCCACTCCTTCATTGCTCGGGCGGTGTGTTTGGGATCATTGTCATGCTGAAAGACCCAGCCACGTTTTATCTTCAATGCCCTTGCTGATGGAAGGAGGTTTTCACTCAAAATCTCACGATACATGGCCCCATTCATTCTTTCCTTTACACGGATCAGTCGTCCTGGTCCCTTTGCAGAAAAACAGCCCCAAAGCATGATGTTTCCACCCCCATGCTTCACCGTAGGTGTGGTGTTCTTTGGATGCAACTCAGCATTCTTTCTCCTCCAAACACGACGAGTTGAGTTTCTACCAAAAAGTTCTACCTTGGTTTCATCTGACCATATGACATTCGCCCAATCATCCAAATCCTCTCTAGCAAACTTCAGACGGGCCCGGACATGTACTGGCTTAAGCAGGGGGACACGTTTGGCACTGCATGATTTGAGTCCCTGGCGGCGTAGTGTGTTACTGATGGTAGCCTTTGTTACTTTGGTCCCAGCTCTCTGCAGGTCATTCACTAGGTCCCCCCGTGTGGTTCTGGGATTTTTGCTCACCGTTCTTGTGATCATTTTGACACCACGGGGTGAGATATTGCGTGGAGCCCCAGATCGAGGGAGATTATCAGTGGTCCTGTATGTCTTCCATTTTCAAATAATTGCTCCCACAGTTGATTTCTTCACACCAAGATGCTTGCCTATTGCAGATTCAGTCTTCCCAGCCTGGTGCAGTTCTACAATTTTGTTTCTGGTGTCCTTCGACAGCTCTTTGATCTTGGCCATAGTGGGGTTTGGAGTGTGACTGTTTGACAGGTGTCTTTTATACTGATAACAAGTTCAAACAGGTGCCATCAATACAGGTAACGAGTGGAGGACAGAGGAGACACTTAAAGAAGATGTTACAGGTCTGTGAGAGCCAGATATCTTGCTTGTTTGTAGGTGACCAAATACTTATTTTACCGAGGAATTTACCAATGAATTCATTAGAAATCCTACAATGTGATTTCCTGTATTCTTTTCCCCCATTCTGTCTCTCATAGTTGAAGTGTACCTATGGTGAAAATTACAGGCCTCTCTCATCTTTTTAAGTGGGAGAACTTGCACAATTGGTGGCTGACTAAATACTTTTGTTCCACTGTACCACCCAACATTTCAGGTATCCAAATCGAGACACCTGTGTTGTGGGGTTTCTAGAGGGGGAAAGGAGGCAAAACCAGACATAGGAGGGGTATGGTCCAGACCATCGACCCACCATACCTGAACTACCACCTAATTATGCTTGGCTGCAGAGCATCATGAGCTGGCCATATAGGAGCTATAATGGGGATCTGTGCTGAAACAATAGAGACCTCAATTAATTTTACAGTCCCCTAGGCCAAGGAGATAACAGAACATAAAAGGCCAGTGGGCAGCTACATGTTTCTTCTCGGTGTTAAGCTAAAACACAGAGAGTATGCAAAGTGCTAGGCAAACAATGCAAGTTTGCCCTAAAATGTATGGGTGAGTCTTAAACTTTAAGGCAGTAAGACATAACGATACTTTGTATTAATCAAATATGGTGTTTATTATATACTAACAGTATATATATGTAGAGGCCACCGTTAGACTGATTCCATGAGTTGGATGCAAAAGATATGATTGTTAGAGATAATGAACGCTCATGTATTTTTATTATGAAAATTATGCTTTCCCTTCAATTACCAGTCTGTATGTTGTACATGTATTTAAATCAATATAATAAATAATGAAATAGCAATTCATAAATATTGTGCGTATGGCTTCCTATTAAAAAGCCCAATATATTCTGATATTATATGTCAAAATATGTCAATATTTGCATTATTTATTTAAGTAAAATGGTTAAAATTGACATTGTGCCATTCAGCCATTAAGTGTATACCTAAATTTAGCTTTCAATTTCACTTGGCTACTTCCAGCAGTAAAAATATAGAAGGTATAGGGTGCTCTTAGGGGTTTAAACTAGAACACAGATAAATATAAATATAATATTTTTTTATTGCAACACTTACAAATTATTGTATCCAGAAAATTATGAAGAAAGGTTAATTGGGAAGGAGTGTAGGTACAGGCCTCTCAATGAGTGTAAGTACAGATCTCTCAATGACTATGTGAGCAAAATGCACACAGTTTCAAGGGTGCATACACTTTAAGGTAGCAGACTTCGGGGGAGCAGGATATCATAGATCTGGGCTTTCAATGGAGGAGGTTCTAAAGCACAAAATGTCTTGAGCCTTCTTTTTGACCTGCATGGCAACCCATTGGTCTTCTAAAAGAGAGAAGTTTTCTCATTTAGTAAACAAAACAAGGGGACAGTCCAGCCACTATGTCTTATAGGAAACATAACTGACAAATTATTATTTGCAAAAATCCAAATGATTAAAAATTATATCAATTGGTATGCTTACCAATAAAGGTATGTTTTGTCAATTTGTTTAATAATATATTATATTTCATTTTTATTACCGGTATTTTAAGCATTATGATAAAGGAATGATCTGGCAAAAGTAAATGTGAGTACCAATATGTCTAAAAAACTACTGTAGATAACTAGGTTAAATTAGGGCATTTCTCAAAGGTCGATTTGCTAAACCTATTAGTTTTAAACTCTAATTCAGTCATCATGCTAGATTTCTTGGTGCCAAATGTTTTATGGACACTGCAAAGCTAGCATGAGACATGCTTTTAATTGTGTTTTTAAATGACTGCCTTTATGTCTACGAATCAATGTTGGAAATGCGCAAAATCATTCACTCAGAGGGTGAATTTAGTTTTCTGCCCTCTTGGTTTGTACGATATTTAGAGGACTTTTTCCCATTAGGAAATTAAATTTGTTGTCACTGAGCATCATTTATTCTTTCTCACACTCTCTCACTGTCATGGTAGAAGTTTCTTTATTCTGTTGTTTCCCTTTCTCCCTGGCAACTCCCTAGCTGGTTGCCCTGGCAACTTTCCAATTCTCATAGATAAGATTGGGGTATTCCTCCTCCCCTGCATCTTTCTGTAGTTAGTTTTTTCTGGGTGTTCTCCTGTTTCCCTGAATCTCTCCCCTGGGTATACTATATCTCAGTAGCCTCTGTGAGTACAAGTTCTGATTTTCTTCTCCCTTGCAAGGCAATCCATTTTTACCTTCCCGTTGTAGAAGCACTTCCACCCATACTAAATCACCTTCTTCTAGAGAAGCACTTTTCCCCAACTATACAATCAACAAGTGCCTTTATTTCTGTTACTTCCCTAATAAAGCTAAGAAAATACAGATGACTGTGTGCTTTCATTGGGGATGAGTTAAGCTATCTGACCTTATTCATATCCTGGCATGTGACATTCATATCCAGGCATCTGACCCTGGGGGCTCCAGAATACTCACTCTCCCTCACACTCTCTCTCAATGTCACTTTACCTTCTCAGCCAAATCCTTGCCCCTTGCTAAAACCATACACTAACATATATGCACACAATCACTCTAGTACAATGCACTTACATATACACTGATCAGCCAAAACATTATGACCACCAATATTGTGTAGGTCCCCCTTTTACCCGTCGAGGCATGGGCTCCACTAGGTCTCTGAAGGTGTACTTTGGTATCTGGCACCAAGACGTTAGAAGAAGATCCTTTAAGGTTATTTGTAAAATGATATAGAGTGTTTTAAGTAAAAATAACCTATATTATATTAATAATAAAAAGCTTTTGGCTGTTGTTGAAAACCAAGCATGATTCACACAATCACTGCTCCAGTCCCCAGACAATAAAATAATACACTTCTTTTTAATACATCCAAAAACATTGCAACATGATAAAACTTCTTAGGTTTTGTATAATTAAAAGGTTGCCTGTAAATACGTTGAATGCGAAATTAGCTGTTTGGAAAAGGTACAGCTTAAATGATGTGATGTGTAAAACAATTAAAATAGTGAAGAAAAGGATTGGGGTTTTCATTACATAATCAATTATATACTGTATAAAGTAACCAATGTAACTGATGTAAAACAAAATGTTATCCTAATGAATATTGACTATTGTATTTAGGATAGATGTAATTACTAGGTTAATTGACATATGTATGTCAATCAATTAATTACTTAATACGCTTGCGATGATTTAAATAGCAGCAACTGAAGGATAGATGAAACAAAATAATGTCTGCAAATTTAAAACTCAAAACAAAATGTTTGTCACATTTGTAATTTTAAATGAACAACCATCAATGCAATTAAAACACATTTCATAGGGTAAATATGAATGGGATCAAATGTGGCAATGTGTTTGCTAAGTCTAAGTCATGCACCAAGTTTCAAAACTTCAAACAAATGAAATACCACAACATTCATAAAACAGAGCTCAGCTACTGGGAGTAAAAAAAATACAAAAAAGGTAGCAGACCTCAACAGCAGATGGTAAAATTAACATTTCAACAGTTCTTGTCTTTCATCTCAGTCTCCGTAGTACATCTTTTCTAGGAAAACTAAGATTGGGGTTTAGAAAGATGCAGAATTACATAAAACATCTGGAATATGGGACAAGAAATATTGGCTTTATTATCCCAAATAGACCCTATCTATGAAAAATTTAATAGTACTGTTTTGGTAGTTTTAATCTCTAGAGTTTTCCAAGATATGTTATGAAAACATCATGTTGGTAATTTATATTAGAGAATACCTTCTAATGAAAGTAACATATATCCTTGATGTTTTTTCCCCAAGAGTAAACCATATTTTTAAATGAACTTAATGTATTATGTTATTATTTTTTTTTATGTCTAATATTTATGTCTGTATTAGGGGTTTATTGGTAAATATCTATGTGTGTGCATTTATGTTTTTGGTATGTTATGATTAGTTTCTCTGTTCTTCTCTTTTTATATATATAGAAATAAGCCACTATTTAATTTTGCTTCAAACACCAACTTGGGTTCAATACCAAAGAAAAACTTGGATCAAATACTATTTTCATTCTTCCATTTAACCACCTATTTTCCTCTAGCATTGAATCCAGCCCATTTTCACTAGATTCTTGAATGAATCCATGATAATAGCTCGCTTGAGTTTACAACTTAAATTTATGTGATATTTGCTTGATAGCAAATTCAATACATATAATGTTCATTAACTATTACGTTTGCTGCACAATTAATACTCTAATAAACAAATATCTTCTTTTGTCTGATACAAGAATATCAAACTGGTAACACAAACATGCACTATATTCTGGTGGTATGTTTTGTTCAAGATGCCATACATGTAATTAAATGTGCCATATGTTAAAAAGATAGAAGCAGGAGACAATTTTGAATTTACATCTATTGTATTAAAGTATAATTTATTTACTTAATTCACAAAGAAATCAAATGTATATTGAGCTAGACAAAAGGAAAATCTGTATTTCTCTTTATTGGTCCAGTATACTGGATACAGTATTTAGTGGAAATACATCTGTTTCTATGCAGGCCCAATAAAAAAGATCTCCTTTGACTAAAGACTACATAAAAGGCAAAAATATGAATTTATATAAAAGGGAAAATGTCCAGAACGTGAGTTCTCAAGTGTCTGGCTCAGTTTCTTCTTTTATGCACCATGGAGAATGGTGCATAAAAGTCCCCAACGATCTGCAAAATCCATAGCTGTAGAGATCCAAACTTCCATTGGCATTAATATCAGCACACAAACTGTGCAGCCCAAGCCTATGTCTGAGCAACTGCTCGAAAGCTTCACATCACCAAGAATGGCAAGCGTCGGATTGAGCGACGTAAAGCACGCTGCCACTGGACTCTCTAACAGTAGAAACGTGTTCTGTGGAGTGACAAATCACACTGAGGGGTTGGGCTTGGCCCATTACTTCCAGTGAAGGAAAATCTTAATGTTTCGGGCATGCCAAGACATTTTGGACTATGCTATGGTTCCAACTTTGTTCTATTCCTGCATGACTGTCCCCTAGTGCACAAAGCAAGGTCCATAAAGATGTGGTTGGATGAGTTCCGTGTGGAAGAACTTGACTGGCCGCACAAAGCCCTGGCCTCAACCCTCAAACAACTTTGGGACAAACTGAGCCAGCTCTTCTTGTCCTAAAACCCCCCAAAATATATCACTTGTGTGGGTTCCGTAAATGAGAAGGATGAAAATTACAACTATACATGAGCACCGCAGAAATGTTAAAACAGCCATTGTCATTAAGAGATTAAGCTTTCTGGCAGAGGCAGTCAGGTGTTTTCATTTGATACCTGTCGATATGAGTATATGATTCCATGTATCCTAGCAAAATTCCCAGATCATGGTCATGTTGGATTGTAGTTTTGAAGACCTCCTGACCCCAAGACGCAACTTCTGCAGTTCTCAAGCTGTGATCCTTGGAGATTTTTTGGCCACTCGAACTATCCTCTTCACAGTGTTTTGAGACAACATAGACAAACGTCCACTTACAGGTTGATTCATAACATTTTTCAGTTTACTAGAACTTCTTAATTATTGCTCTGATGATGGAAATGTTTTGCTATTTTCTTTTAGCAACTTCACATTTTGTGAAGGTCATCAACCTTTTGCCCCACATTACAGCTATATTTCTTGGTCTCACACGCCCTTGCATGCACACATATACACGTACACTGCCCTTACACACCAGCTACCAAATAACTATACTGCTCTTACACACAACGGCCCATACACATACACAACCTTATAAACACATACATACACATAAACTGCCCTTACACCCCTTTCTCCCCATCTCTTACCTCTTCCTCCATCCTTCTTCCTCCAGCCTCCATCCGTATCCTGCATTCTGTGGTGGGAGTGCGAGGTCTCACTTCAGACCTCGCTTTACTGCTCCCTCATTAGTACACGCCGGCTATTGCTGCAGAGCGCAGGGATGACGTCATATCTCCGCGCTCGCCATTATTTGCCGGTGCGTAGTGATTAGGGATCAGTAAAGCGAGGTCTGAAGTGACAGTCCTCGGGCTCCCTAATGTTGAGCCGACTAGAGTCTGCTGATCGGGCGGCTGTGCGCCCCCGCAGCTGCACCTGAGGTGAGTGCAGATCTCGCCTCACCCAGGGACGGACTGGGAATGAAAAGCAGCCCTGGAAAAATGTGGAGACCAGTCCCATATAGTTTATCTTGCGGTATACCCAGTCCGGCCCTCGCCTCACCCTTTCTCTGCCCCTGCAAAGCGGGACAGAGGAAGGGATAGGCGGGACGGCGAGACAAAGACCCAAAATCTGGACAGTTGGGGGGCATGCACAAGGGTGCCGTGTTATCCACCGACAGCTCTCTCAGAGTGTGTTCCGTGACTGCAAGCGTGTTCATTCCTGCAAATATATTTTTCATATATTAAGTCATAGGGGTGCCAATAATCATGCCACACATATATTTAATTTTTTCAAATTTTCACAAAATTCTTTGCTCATATTTACCAAGGGTGCCAGTGGAGGGCACTGCATATATATATATACACGCGCACATACACACATACTTATTGTCTCACATCTCCTGACTTGCGCAAAATATTCTAGGTTAAAACAATGATGCACACATTATGTAGGTTTATTCAGAATATTTATGGAAGAAACTATTTACAGTGCTTTATTTATTTAATGGGAACATTTAATAGAATGATATTGATTGTTATAATTTCTAGCATTTTTCTTCTGTAAGAGAACGTTTGCTTAATAGTCCAGGAACAATAGAAACCACTAGATAACCTTTGGAAACATATTCAAACAAAGTTATCACACTTGGCTGTAAAAAAAATTTGTGTGAAGCATGCATACAAATATTATTGCTAGACTTATAATCTAGCTTCAATAATAATCAATTGTACAATCTATAACAATGCACACACATTGGACATTAGATAACACTACAACATACAGTATACTATTATTATTATTATTATATATTATAACAGTTTACGCAGCACTTATTACAATACATAAATTCAAGGTATATGACAAGACAAGAATTGACAGACTAAGACAAGTCCATACATTCGGTGGAGAGAGCCCTGCTCGCAAGCTTACAATCTAGAAGGAAATGGGGTGACAAACGTAAGGCACAGAGAAAGGGTGAGAGGTAGTGTGGTGGTTGTATCAATGACAAGGAAGTTCTAGCAGCTAAGATGGTATGCTTCTCTGAAGAAGTGGGTTTTTAGATGTTTCTTCAATGTCGGGAGGGAGGGTGAATGCTGAAGGTTCATTGGGAGTAGATTCTAGAGATATAGGGCAGCTCGAGTGAAATCTTGTAGACGGGAAAAGGAAGAGGTGATAAGTGAGGAGGAGAGCCTTAGCCCATGGGAAGAACGTAGGGTTTCGAGTAGGAGAGTATTTGCTAATGAGGTCAGAAATGTACGGAGGAGCAGTATTATGGATGGCCTTATATGTCAGTACCAGGATCTTAAATTTAATTCTAAAGGTAATTGGGAGCCAGTGGAGGGTTTCACAGAGGGGGGAAGCAGAAGAGGAGCGACGTGCAAGGAAGATAAGCCTAGCAGCGGCATTTAGGATAGACTGTAGAGGAGAGAGTCAAGACAGTGGAATGCCAACCATAAGAGTGTTGCAGTAGTCAAGACGGGAAATTATAAGTGAATGAACCAGAGTTTTTGTGGATTCTTGGGTGAGGAATAGGCGTATACGAGAGATGTTTTTTAGGTGCAAGCGGCAGGATCTGGCGAAGGACTGAATGTGAGGGATGAAGGAAAGGATGACCCCAAGGCATCGGGCCTGGTTAGTATACTACACACACCATCTCCATCTTTCCTCCTAAACTAGAGATTATCAAGGCTCCTGATTTTTCTAAACTGTGCTATCTAGACATGGCCTAATACTTCAGGCCCCCTTATCCTTTCCCAAGGAATGCCTATTTTGAATTATTTGACTAATTTAGTGTTCATTTCTTAATAATCTGTTCTTCCTCACAGTCTCAAACTGCCTTGGACAAAATTACACTAGAATTTCCCATGATCATGTTGCCACTATATCCTCATTATAGTTGGTGTTAAACCCAGGACTGAAATTGAGTAAACACTTTTTTATTTTCAAAATAACACTGTATTTGTGGTCATGTAAACCTCAAAGTAACGTTTGTTTCTTATAGAAGAAATAAAAGAATCAATGATTTATGGACCATTTCATTGCTAAAACTGTGTGTTGAATCTCCAATTCTTACTACCCTAACACTGATTGGTACTCAATTATACTAGAAAAAAACCATGATGGGAATTAAAAGCAGAAAACTGCATGAAATGGAGGTGTTCTCTCACCAGTTACTTTCTAATCAACTAAACTGCACATCAGTAGAGGTCAGTATAATCAGAAAAAAATTCTCAGTACAACGTTACAACGTGCATTTTTGATACAGAGCAAAATGATTGCTTAAACGGTTATCCACAAAATATTGTATTATATATATGATATATCTATATATATATATATATATATATATATAATTACAAGACAAGCATTCAAGTGCATTGATGTTGTCATCCCATATCTGTCCAGACTATCGTTCCACAGAAAAATGCCCACAGTAGCATGCTACACGTAGATGTGAAAAATGCAGGACTAAGTATTATAGTTAGAAATGAAATCAAGTCATAGCTACTATATATTTACAATAGTTTCATGTTACCATGCCTTTTGGAGTGCAGATGGCCACTCTAGCTGGAGAAACAAATTTACTAATGAACCTGCTAATAATTTGTTAACCACACAGCTATTGTGTTTGGGGGTAAGCATCTCATAGAAGAACAATTGAGAGGCAGAAGATATGCTTGCTTTAAATCAAATACATATAAAAATGAAAATACTTTTAAGAAGCTTTCATAGTGCTGAAGTAAAAATCAAAAGCCCAGCAGGATGAAGGCACAAATGAAGAAAGGGTTCTCCCCAGGAGATGATATATGACCTGTCTTGTGATTTCCATGGCTTTTGGATCAAAATCCTTAGAATGACTAAAAGAGCACTACATGACAGAAATGTGCCCTCATGTAATCAGATTAAGTGTCCACAATGTGATTTCCATTGCAAAGAAACTCCACAAACATATATTAATGTAAGGCTAAATGTGTAAAAGCCATTTGTCAAAGGTTATTGTTATTTTTTAACATCATCATTCAGGAACTTTGTCATCACTTATGGCAAAGGGTGGCTTGAAATGCATCATTGTGGAAGTTAACCAATAACCATAATGTCCACAATGTTTAACTCCAATGCATCACCTGATGAAATAATATGTCACGTACATTTTTATAACTTGAATGAGTGGTGGTGATTATGACAAGTGACATGACTGGAACATGAAGACCAGGGCCGGTCGGTCCGTGGGCCGGGACACCAACCTTCAAAACAGCCGCTGAGTGGCTGCAAGCTGGATTGAAAGCGGCACCCAGGCCGCCTCCTCCCGCCGCTGGCGCCTAATGAGGTTAAAGGGGTCGGTATGCACACACCGCTCCGCCCAATGGCAGTGCCTCAGCACTTTGTCTCACGTCTTAAAAGGGGTGGGACTAGAAGCTGAGGCACGGCCATTTGGCAGCACGGTGCGTGTACACCGGCCCCTTTAACTTCATGAATGCCGGCCTCCACCCGCTGCCCTCACCAGACACCAGAAGCAGTGGTAAGTCGGTGTGTGTGTGTTATATGGTGGCTTAAGGCTTTTATGGAGGCAGAGTGCCCCATGATATGCCTTTTTACCCCCTATATGCCACCCTGCCTACATAAATGCCTTTTAACCCCCTATATGCCACTCTGTCCCATGATATGCCTTTTAACCACTATATGCCAGAGTAGCATATAGGTGTATAAGGCATTTCTGGAGACAGAGTGCCATACAAAACCATACGCTTGTACATATATATACACATATAGCCACTCCAACACTATACACTTATACACACATTTTTTTAAATAAACAAGGATAGGTAAAATGGCATTACATGTTAATGACATTACATAAAAATAATTCTGATGTTTGAAAAGCAAGACCTTCTAGCTCAAAACATTTATTTAATCTTAGGCCATTTAACCTATGCAGTCTGCAGTTTTATTCTACAGATGTAAAACCTCATATCTTACTTGATCCTAGGTTATGTTTCATGTTTAGGATGCCTAATTCAAGCATGATAAAATTGAATCAGTGTATTGACCTCCTCTACTTCTGCTACAAGTCTATCTACCACCCTCTGAGTGAAGAAATACTTCATCTAATTTTGAGCCCTTGTAAAATGTAAAGGTGTTACACTGGTTGTCAGGAATGAGGGCTACACATTTCTAAAATAGAAACAAAAACCTTTATGTTAAAGACATTGTGTCTCCATTGAGCATGTGCATTTTCAGTCAGGTATAGCCATCATCAAAGATTCTCAACTAATACTTGTTTATCTGCATGAGAAAATGTGCAATGATGAGTAGTTCAAGCTTTAGCCAGGGTAAATCTACAGATCTAATCTTTATGCTATTTAATGCACAGATATTGATAAGCACTAGTCTGTTTAATTGGAGACACATGTGAAAAAATAAAATAAAAAGTAAAATGTAATGAGTAAAATGATAGATTTTCTGATGTATAATAATGAATACCACTTTATCACCTCTGGCAAATAGACATACATATGCCTCCAAAAAGCCTTAGTTCACAGTGGGCCTTCCATGTATATATGTTTATATATTTAAGCATTCTATTGCTCATTTCAGCAGCTGTCATTTTCATTTTTCAAAAAATGTCCATCCTATAAACATCTACTTAATTAGATACACATTTTATGTGCACATAACAAGATCTCTACTCTACTATTTCATTTAAAAAGAAAAAAAACTCTAGATACGATTGTAATTTTAACCTAGTCCATTCATTCCCAAATGTATTGTAGAAGTACTGTAATTTTAATGAAACAAAGAAAATAAATACACTCTTTTCAATAGGATGAGATTTTTCCATTGCTGGACTACTCATGGTCCGGAACTTATTTCCTAATGAAGAAGTATCTGCAAGTGGCCCAGGAAAATTGGACAATACCTACCTATTTTAAATAACAATACTCATAGCATTACAAGGTGTTGCATGATTGAAATGTTGCTTTCATTTCACACAAGCAATCTGTTCCATTGGATTAAAATTAAATAGTTTTAATTTGTATTTTATATTTTTAATAAATGCTATATTCGCAAAGAAGCCCAATTACTTAGTTATTCCTAATTTAACATGGAGATAAATAATTTTGCTGGTTTTCCTTAGAACATACTTGAATTAAAAAAAGGTTCTGCTTGATTTCTAAATTGTAAACAGCACATAAAAATATGCAGAACAAGGCCATCCACAAAATATCTGATGCAAATACAATTATTTGCTACATATTGAAAATAATTGCATTCTTAGTTAATTTTACATACCTGCCTATTTAAAATAAATTGAAGAGTCTTAATCAAAGCATGGTGGTTATTAAATATGTTAATCTTTATAGTTTATACTAATTCAGTAATTTTTATTAATTTGACACAGATACACTTACAATGCTACTAGTTCTAGCCCTGTTCTACACTTTCAATGCAATTAAAATCGGTTATGGGAGAGTATGGGCTTCTTTGTAAAGGAAGATATCATTCTTCTGATTAACATGCAAACGAGCTCATGCTGGCAGAATAGATTGGGGTTTTAAAACCCCAATTACTTTAGTGTGATTATCTATTTACCAGTACACAGGGTGTTTTAATTTCTGATAAACTAAATATCCTGCTTACATTTCTAGGCAACCAATAATTTTTTAATATTTGCTTACACACTGGTGTATTTTACTGAAAGCATGAAAACATGTTTTTTTACACCATATCTAGGTTTATTTAACACGCTAGCCTTGTGTGCATCCTTTAAACAGCAAAAAAGTAGCCCAACTAGATTTAAATCTCATAATCAAAACAGAGCATTCAAATACATGAAAAATAGAGATTTTTGTTATTTTAATTTGCAGAGAAGAAATAACATTCAACCATATTAGGGTTAAAATTCACTGCAAAATAACACTATGTTTCTGTTTCTTATATATTTTGCACTAATTGCATAATTCCCTTTGTTAGGCGGACTTTATTTCTGTAAAAATACCAAATAGTATTTCTTCAACAAATAGCAAAGACAACACTGTCTAACAAGCAACCATTGATTTATTCTTGCTACAGTCTGAACATGTACACATTTTTTTTCAGACTTCTAAAGAAAATTATAATGCATTAATGACAAGAACCACAGTAATGGAAAAAGGTCACCTTCTCTTGAACACCTTCTGTTTTAAACCATTATACATAAAGACATTTGAGAAAGCAAAAAATTAAAAGCCAGCCTTTGTGCAACCCATTACTGAAATATTATAGAAGAATAATCTATATAAAATGTAGTGGAATAACAGATTCTTTTGGATCTAAATTAACTGCAGCCATAGAAACACATTTATACTTATTATGTATCTGCATGTTGATGCAATTATCAAAAGAACACCTGACAGTACCAAATTTATTAAATTGAATTAACAGGGATTGAAATACGGTTCTGATGATTATTTTGTAGTCTCTGGTGCATTATGTCCACCTGGCATGCATTTCAATTTTATGTGACATACAGTATACTAACATTTCTAATCATAAATATATATATATATATATATATATATATATATATATATATATATATATATATATATATATAAATGTGTGTGTGTGTGTTTTGAAATGTTTTTTTTATTTTAAATGATTACTGATGGTATTATTATTTAAGGAGAATGGAATCAAACAGTCCTTAAGGGTGGATAACTAATGTTTTTATAACGGTTTAACAAAACAATTGTGTATCACTAAGTAAGTCTGCAAGTATCTGAAGCAATACAATTGTTGTTTCAATACAATTGTTGATTCAATATATTGGTGACTTGATATGTGTTTCTTCAGGAGTATGAAGTCACAGATAGACTCACTTGAATGGTTTGGAAAGCCATACCATGAGCGAGCTGCATTGAAAGCCGACTGAGTTGCGTGAGGGTGTGTATGTTACAACATTAGTGTATATGTGAGTGTGTGTATGTTAGTATGTGTATATTTGTGTGTCTGGGTACATTAGTGTGAGTGTCTGCTTGTGTTAATGTGAATGTCTGTGTATGAGCATAAGTGTCTGGGTGCGTGTTAGATCGGACTCAGGATCCACCACTGGGTATACAGTGGGTATACACTGGTATACCACCCCCAGGTTGAATTAATTACCTCATTCCTGCCCACAGGGCAGGATGGGCAGGGTGTGAGAAGAGCAGTTGGCAACTGTCAGCCCCCCTTGGTTAATAGTGGGTTCCCAGAGACCACCCTATTCTTTTTTATGGTTTTATGGGAAAGGTCTCACATATCAACATGCAACCCCCTGAGGTTTGAGGTGAAACTCATAGGTTAATAAATCTGCAAGTTGCCTGCATTTTTTTTAACTCGCATAGACTCTCATACACTCAAATCTACTACAGACGAGTGTATGAATGTTGAACGTTATTTCTCCCTGGCAGTAAAATATAATATCCCAATCTGCCCACATATTGGTACTTGAGTTTTGATAAACATATTTCTAAACTTGCTATACGTTTCTGCTTTATTATGCAGTATTTTATCCTTGTTATCAGTAACCATATGAGAATTCAAATGATTAAGTCAAGTATAACACATATTCTGTCTATTCCTTTAAAAGCTGAAATTCATTAAAAAAGACCCTGAAGGTGAAACATCACATCGAGGCATAATTTGTGTTGCAAATTATTTGATCATTTTACCCAGAAGCTTTCGCACACAGTTTCAACTTAGGAGAAAACATCCTATGATATTACTCTGTTAAAAAAAAGTAGTGATTATAATTACACACACATGTGTGTATTTGTATAATATATAAATAAAAAATGTATATATGTAAACAAAACATATTTTTTTTCACTTTTTTTTTGTAAGAGCTACTGTTGCATACGAGACACACCTGTCTGACTCATGAATTGCATTGGTGACAAAATAAATAAACCATCCAATCGATATAAATGTTAATAAAATATACCACAAGGCATATTTTTTTTTGAGATCTTGTCTTCTATGTAGCAAGTTGTAGACATGACAGGGTGTATAGTAAGAAACATTCTGTGTTGTGATCAGTGTCTGTTGATTTGGAAGCAGGGCATCTAAGCCCATTTTCAGCTCGTTGTACAAGTCACCAACTGCTAGCAGAATTGTGCAATTATTCTTAGGACACAAGTGATAAATTCAGGGGTAGACGCTGAAATCAGGCCAAGCTTGATGTCATGAAAGAAGGTTTATCTGCATGTTGTCATACTGCACTGTCTATCCTAGGGACCATATGGATGTTTGCTTGATGTTTCTCAATGACCAGCAGAACCCAAATAATTCTGCACAAAATAGTCTAAAACTGATTTGCCTGGAGGTGGTATTCAAAGCTACATGCTAAATTCTCCATTGGAGTGAGAAAAATATGATAGATTTCTATCTAGAGCTATTCTATGTTCAATACTTGGAGGTCCACTGATAGACTAGTAGACATGGCTACACGATAGTCAAGCCCATATTCAAGTGTACCCATCTGAGGTTGTGATCCACCAAATTAACCACCTTCTGCCTAATTCTACCTATCTGACTTTTATATCCAATATTGGTTTTTTTTAAAGGGTGAAGTATGCTGTATTACTAGTGCACACACCTACCAGACAGGTAGATCAGCTGCTTTATAGGCTACTTTACAGTGATTAAAGGTAATTCGTACCTCAATTTTGGAGCTTCCTGGTTTTTAAGCAACTAGATCTGTTTTAATGCACTATAGTCTGTGCATAAACCATTTCTATTATGCCACAGAAAAGGGTTAGATTTTATGTCAGTATGTCTGGTGTTATCATAAAAAGGAAAATAATATCTATGGTATGATTTGAAATGCAAGTGAATAAGCATTACCTATTTGTATGTATGCTTAATTTAATTTTTTTTTTGCATGATCAGTGTTTTATATACCACATTAATTTAGTATCATGTAATATGTTAATAATTATATGTTAATAGTAATCAAAGAAATACATTCATTTTATATTAGCAAATAAATGTAGCCACCCTTATATTGTGTAAATTCCATATACAACTGTATAAATAGGCATTGGTATAAATGCATGTGACATATTGGGAATTAGCTTTATCAAATCTTTAAAAAACAGCTGTGAGATAAAGTAGGTTATTTAATATATTAGTACTAAAATTATATCATATTTATTTGCAAATTTTATGTAAAAACAATTAATTGCATCTAAGAAATGTTATTCAGAATTATGTTAAAATCATACAGTTATATGCAAATGAAAAATCCTACTTTCAAAAACCATGGAACATACTATACTCTTTAAACTGAGTCTTTTTGTTGGTCAAAGTTCACCACATTAAGGCTGACGTGTCTCTGGGGTCCAAATCAACAATTACTATTAATTAGGTGCTTTTTTCATATGTTTTCCCCAAAAAATTTTATTAACATGTGACTAAACATTTTTGTTTGGTTTATCAGTGCAAATTAATTCATTTTTGCTAATTGTTGACAGGGCACGGTTTTGAATTTATCATGTTAAACTGAAGTTAGAGGTAACAGTTATTTATTTGTACAGTTAATTTAATTTAGTCATTATAACATATATTATTTGATATAAATATAATATTTGCGATTACAACATACTATGTTTATGATGTTATTTACAGAAAATAAATTCACTATTTTATTAAATTATATAATCCATTTCATCTCTGCTGACAGATGTTATTAACATGAATTTTAAAAAGGAATTCTAAAGCCATATGTATACATATACAATTTTATTCTTCTGTTGCTTCACACATAGAGTACTGTAAATTAGAAAATAATTACGGTATCAGTAGGAACATTATTAATGATTTTGTTCCATGCAGACTCTGTGAAAGTCATAACCTTTTTGGTTCAAGTTACAAAAGGGTTTGATTACCATATGGCCTGCACTCAAACTCATGAAGGAATTTACAAAACAAAGGTGTTCAGTCATATTATTGTAAATTAGTTTAAATCAAGTTATCTATTTGTGATATTTTATAGGATTAGGTTCTGTATTTAAGAATAATTTCCTTACTGATTAGTAAATAAAGCATTCTTCAAAGGTCACAAAATCTGTGACCAGCAGAAAATTGAACCAGTGTGGGCTTTACATTTTAAGATCTTGAGATATGTAATGCATAATTTTAAAAGTATGAATTTACATGCATGCATTGCCTGGAATGAGAAGACAAAATCTAAAAAATAATTTAGAAATATGTTATAGTTAATTTCCCACATTTCATTTTGTAATAGCTAAATCCACTGGCAAAGTATACACAAATATTCTGTTAATAATGGCATGGATTGTATAAATAATAATAATAATAATAATAATAACTCTGTTACAAATTCATATTTTTTAACCTTTAGAGAACCCAAATGGTATTTAACAGACTATGCAAAGCAAACCAATCTAGCACTCTAAGGGTTAATTGTTTGAAAGTCTCCATTTATGTGAAATGTGCATTCCTTAACATTACGTAGGTATCATTTCAATATGTAGTTTATCTGTTATATTTCGTGGTAGTAAGGTGGAAATGGAAACAGTGCCATCATGTGATACATTTAAGCGTTTTTTTTCATTTAATAAAACATTTTACAAAATCTATGGGGAAATTGAAATTAACAGAAATTATACACTGATTGTGTGCTTGCTTTAATATTGAAGAATGATAAAGAAAAAACAACTGCATAAACTCAATATATTTATTTTTATTTCTGTGAATTAAACAAGATATTTATACTTTGTAAGTATGTAACAAAAACTAGTATAACATTATTTGTTTATGTTGAAATACTTACAATTATGTAATGTAATTCTGAGTGCCCATTCTGTCTGGATTTGAATTATTATAATAACAATTTGGATAGTTGGATCTTTATTATAAATAATGATTTTTGTTGTTCCAGATTTTGAGGGAAGTTTTGGGGGAAAAGAAATACAACTCGTATCACTAAATGAATATGGGAGATTTAACACTCCTTGCAGCTGATTAGTGAGAATTTTTGCCCAAAATGCATGTAGCTCCAGTACAGTTAGGTTGCTGTGTATCCCCTTAGATTAACAAGGAATACACAGCAGGTGCCTATAAGCATTGGCACCTTGGCTTTTCCAATCAGGAAATTCAGAGGCTAGGGTAACATATGCATGTATACAAATGTTTTTACTGCACAACTACTACTCTATTTTGTACAAAATGAAGAAAGAAGCTCATCTGTCCTTCTGCTTGTCTGGAGAACTGAAGAAAAGGGATAAGCAATCAAAAAATAAAATGTCCCAACATCCAAAAAAGTAAGCACTTTATATCCATCAAAAAAGTCTATAAAAATCATATCTTCAGTTAAATCTTCAGAAATGGTTAGATCTCAAAGGAAGCAGGTCACATCCAAAGCACAGATCTGACATAGGTACTTAAAAAAGGCATATTCACCCACGCAAAAGAGTGGTATACTAGCCTGCCATATGTGCTACAATCCCAACAACCTGAAAAGGGCGCAGTGCACAAGTGGCTTTGTAGACTGTTCACACACAGAGAGGTTATCCCAAGTTTGCTTTTGACATACATATCCATGGGTTCACCGTTATATATTACCATGATTTTATTCGGGTATGAAAAGAAAAATGAATTTGCATGGACATGTTATTGACTAAACAATTATTTTTGGGTATATGATGATACATATTCAAACTCATCTACTTTGCATGGAATACTGGAGGTCAACCAAGTACCAATAGAAGGTGCATGTCTAAGGTCCCTTTTAGTGATCACAGAGATCACTCCACTGAGATCGCCTTTGCTAAAGTTACAAATTACCTACACACTGCTAAACCCACTACTCCATGTTAATCCCACTGGACTTTTCTGCTGCTTTCTACACTATGGACCACCCTTTTCTCCTTCAAACTCTTCATGCTCTTGGTCTCCATGACACTGTTCTCTCCTGGTTCACTTCCTACCTCTCTGATATTACCTTCAGTGTCTCCGTCTCCAGTAACACTTCCCCTCCCTCCTTCTCTCGGTCCCCAAGGCTCCCCAAGGCTCAGTTCTAGGACTCCTTCTGTTCTCTCTTTACACTCCTCACTTGGCATATTAATCTCATCCTTTGGCTTTCAATACCACCTGTATGCTGATGACATCCAGATCTATCTGTCCTCTCTTGATCTCTCTCCCTATCTCTTAGATCGCGTCACTGACTACCTTACATCTGTTTCTTCCTGGAAGTCTGCACGTTTCCTGAATCTCAATCTCTCCAAAACCTAACTTCTCACTTCTCCCTCCAATGCTAAGATTCCCTCATCAGTTTCCCTTAATGTAAATGGTGCTAATATCTTCCTGTGTCCTCATACTCACTGCCTTGGTGTCACCCTTGACTCTGACCTCTCGTTCACCCCCCACACTCAGTCTGTCTCTAAAAATTGCCGTCTCCATCTTAAAAACATTGCCCGCATCCATCCCTTCCTAACACAGAATTCCATCAAGGCTCTTGTCCATGCCCTGTTTTAGCTGGTCTCCCTCTTACCCATCTCGTCCATTTACAATCAACCATGAAAGCTGCTGCCAGACTTCCTCTCCCATCGCTTTACTAACACCTCTCCCCTCTGTCAGTCTCTTCACTGGTTACCTGTGTGCCTCAGGATTGACTTAAAAATCCTGACTCTTACTTTCAAAGCCCTTCACAGTGGTTCCCCTTCTTACATCTCCTCATTCATCTCTAAATACACTCCAAACTGGTCCCTCCCCTCATCCAATGATCTCCGCGTAACCTCTCCTCTGATTGCTAGCTCTCATGCAAGATTTTTCAAGGGCTGCCCCTATTCTCTGGAATGCCCTCCCTGGCCTATCCATATTTCCCTCTGCCTTTGTTCCTTCAAAAAATCCTTCAATACCCACTTCTTTAAGGACACTTACAACATTGCACATTAACGCCCTCCCATATTCCTTTAACCCACCTATCCTAGTCCCTCTCCTGCAATACTTATAGTAGTGTGGCTGCTCCATCCCTACCAATGGCACTTTTACCCTTTACCTAATGTATATTACACCCTAACTCCCTCTAGATTATAAGCTTGTTTGAGCAGGGCCCTCCTCACCTGTTTCTGTAAGTCAAATTGTTATGTTATATAGTATTTGTTATGTCCTGTTTACCCATTGTACAGTGCTATAGAATTTGATGCTATATAAAACAATAAATAATAATAATATTAAGAGCTGCAGTTTTGGAGATGCTCTGACCCAGTGGTTTAGCCATCACAATTTGGCCCATGTCAAAGTCGCTCAGATTTTTACGCTTGGCCAATTTTCCTGGTTCTAACACATCAACTTTGAGGACAAACTGTTCACTTGCTGCCTAATATATCCAGCCCACTGATTGGTGCCATGATAAAAAAGATTATCAGCGTTATTCACTTCACCTGTCAGTGGTCATAATGTTATGGCTGTTCGATGTATATATAGTAATCTGTACAGAAATACAGAAAATTGTCTGGCTTGCCAGTAGAGAAAAATATGTCCTGAGCCCTAATGGTGTGCAAAGGGTTAATAAGATAAAATGAAGAAACTAGATTGCTATCTTCAAAATCTTTGCTGTATCAAGGAATAATGTACATAAAAAAATGTCATGTACACATTGTCATGTACACATTTCTTTAACAACCACAATTACTGGTATCAAACATTTTAAAATGCTGGTAACCATATACATGTGCAGAGAGTGAGATATGGGTGTCTTGCGGTCTGCACACTAGTGATCCAGTGTGAGGCAGTATGTAGGACAATTTTTCTTCAACCTGGCCTGGTCCAACTTGGACTGGCCTACTTGCAGCGGTGGGAGCAGAGTGGGTTCATAATGCAAAGTTTTGTGGCCCTGTGGTAAAAGTGTGCCCGACTGTCTGCACAATGTGAAAGCAGCCAGAAAAAAATGGCCCGGGCAAAGTAAGGGTGTGATAGAGATAGTATGTTTTAGTGTATTACTGTGAGTATGTGTTAGAGTAAGTCTTTTCTAGTGTGAGTGAATGTTTGGGCTAGCTAGTTAGTTAGATACCAGAGTGGGAGTGCGGGGGCAAGGGTCCAAGCGCTGCTTGGCTTTTCCTGTCTCTGGGTCAGAAGGCTCCAGCCTTCACCTGTTCAAAACCCAGAAGAATGGGTCTATTGAATTAAATATATTGCTGTAGCAATAATCAACTCACTTATAATCTCTGCTCTGAAAATGCATTGCAAGGACACAAACAGGCATACATTGATGTGTGAACTAAGTTTAAATGTAAGAGACATTGTGCTCCAAAAAATATTCAGATGAAAATATATTCATATTTATATACATATTTAAAGCATAAATATAATTTTTGTATGGAAAAAATAAATAAACAGGTTATCATTTCAAACCAAATGAAGTTAGTGAAATGACTGCATAATCAACGGACAGTTACAGCCTTGCAAATGTCATAATCATAACCTGCACTAGTGTAGTGTTCAAGGGCATATTACAAAAAATTCCTAGAATTATTTTTCTAGCATTTGTAATCCCTTATTACTTAATAACATCACTTATATTCAGACACTTTATTTTGAAATTATACTTTCCAAATGTCTTCAAAATGTAATTGTTTAATAAATGATGATAAATATTTAGTACCGTTGATGATTGAGGTGGTATTACCATCTGCTGGGAAATAAGAGATGCCTATTGGCCAATCTGAAGTCACGGATTAGCATAAACTCAGCATGATTAATCTGCATAATTTAGGAGCAAATGATTAACCACATTCTGTTTATGCTAATCCCTGTTCTTTAAATGGCTGAGACAAGAAACATAGTTTACATCAAAGAACACGGCGCTTTCAACTCATAGCTGTGTTATGACTGACTTAATTGTTAGAATGTACACAGCATGCTAGTCACTTTCATGAAAGTAGTTTACTGTATCAACCATATGTAATTAGACCTTCACATTTTATTTTATTTTAATTTGTTTATTAGGTGGATTTTTTAAATAAGAAGCAAATGGATTTACAACATAATTTAACTGCTGAATCTCAATTACTTGCCAACTTTATTAAAGTCACTGATTGTATACAAGCTATTTTTACATGAAGAAATGTAGTCTTCAAAAGAGCATTTGGAAATAGATCGAAAAGAATCATAATCAGAAATATATGAAACATTTTTTACAAGGTTTCATAAACTCTGGAGCAGGTACCAAAATGAAACAAAGTAGATTTTGCATCTATGATGGAATATCTTGTGTTATTTATTTGATTACATTTTAACTAGGTAAATCCTGTTACCGGATGACCTTAATGCAGCCAAACCCCAAATATGCTTTGACATTATATAATGTGTTTATTCTGGGCTGGTTTAAATGAAAACATTACCGAAATTCAGTTTCCTTAAGAATTTTGGAATGGTTCTACCAAATAATACTTTATTTATATACAACTACATGTGTCATTTTGGAAGTTGGAAGGGAAATTTTAGGTTAACACTTAAAAATAAAATATGTCATATTAACATTTTCCATTCATTGGTTGTTATGGGTAATTTAATTTAATGCTTTATCCTTTGGATGCCCACCATTATATATACAATATCCAGTAAGCTTTCATAGTTATAATTTACAAGATGTTGAAGGTATTCACTGTGATAAGGAATTGATTCTTCTCCAGTAAGGGTATTGGACCATTGTTTTGTCATTTAAGGTACCCCCACGTGTCTTACTGAATTATCATTAGAAATGTCATAATTAGGATAGCTAACATTTTTGTTGACCGTTGAAAATTCAGTAGATAATCTTTTAAAAAAAATTTATTTTTATGTACCCGTACCATACAAAAAAGGCCTCATAAATCTACAAACAGTGGCAAATGACTGCTTTAACGCATTTACAAAAGTCAAGATAAAGGTTTGCATGTGATACTTATTCTTGTGCTGGAAAAAGACCCAAGTATTGTTCATGCATTCACTAGATAAATGTATGTTATATGTAAGCCCATTATGTATCCTCCTTCTCTCTCTCTTTTACATCGATACAAAAGGCATGAAATTCATCTCCACTCTACTTATGTAATGAATGGGCTTCTCCAAGCATAAAAGTCAATAGAATAGGAGTTTTTAGAATGTTTTGTGGATTCACAAAGGAGATGTGCTACTGTGCTGTATAGAAACTGAAGTAGCTAAACTTCAATTATATCGTCACATTTGATAACATGAACCCTTTTATTACACAGATTTTTATTATGCAATTAAACTCTATATCATGCCTCTGTTATATGTTTTGTGGTAGCACATTTTTGCAAACAAAGGAAGATAATGGAATTAATAAAGGGGCAAGGTTACAGTAGGTGCTATCTCCTTCTGAACAACTAAAAAAATGTTCTAAATTGATAAGAAAGCTGAATTCCTTGAAACAGTCATGGACATAGAGAATGTTATGCTTCATTAAAATGCAAAAAAACAGAATGTTGCAGAATCTTGTAATACCTTTTTTATTGGACTAACAGTATTTAAAATAATAGACGAGCTTTCGGGAGTCCTCCCTTTATCAAGTCAAAAGCATTTCTGACCAAGCAAGTGAAAAACACAGTTTAAAACTGACCAGTACATGTTCTGATACAGGGTTAAAACAGGGGTTAAAACAACATGGTAGAGAATTTGCAGACAAAAAACTAAGAGGGTCGTAAATAGTAAATAGTGGCATATACTGCACAGATAAGACTAGAGGGGGAGCAGGGGTGAGCGTGTAGGAGAGAGAGGAGAAAAAAAAAAAAAAAAAGCACAGGTTATAGGAAGTTTTGATAGTGTGCTAAGAAGCTCAAATCCACATTAAGTCCTCAAATGTCTTTCTTTCTTGGGTGTTTTTGAAATTACCTCTCAGTGTTTTGATTTTAAGGTCATGTATGGAGTGACCGGTTTGGGTGAAGTGGTGCCCAACTGGAGTGCAAAGGTTTTCTTCATCATGATGATTGATGGAGTATCTGTGCAGATTCATCCTTTTATTGAGTTGCTGGCAGGTTTCACCGATGTAACACCCTATAGTACATTTGGTGCACTGAATCATGTATACAACATTTTGTGAAGTGCATGAGTATGATCCTTTAATATTGTATGTCTTGTTGTTGTGGGTGGCTGTGTTGCTGGTACAGATGTGTTGGCAAAGTTTGCATCTGGCTTTGTTGCATGGTTTGCTTCCATTATCTGTGTGTGTAGTTTCAGTATGTAGTTTGCTACTCACCAGCTTTTGTTTGAGATTAGCTGGTTGTCTGAAGGCCAAGATGGGGGTTCAGGGAAAATTTCTTTTAACACCACATCCTCTGCTAGCATTGGCTGCAGATCCTTGATGATTTTTCGGATTTCTTCTAGGGCAGGATTGTATGTGGCTACTAGAGGTATGCGTGAGGATGTTTGTTTGTCTGTGTATTGCAACAGGTGTTCACGTGGTGTTTGTAGAGCAGAGTTAAGTTTCTTATTGATGATCTTAGGTTTGTATCCCTTTTGTTTGAGTGTCTCAGACAGTGTTTTTAGATGCATGTCTCTGTCATCAGTGTTGGAGCAGATGCGGTGGTACCTGGTGGCTTGGCTATGGATGATGCCTTGCTTTGTGTGGGATGGATGGAAGCTGGATTTGTGCAGGTAGTTGGATCGGTCTGTAGGTTTTCTGTATAGGGATGTATGTAGTGTGTCCTTGTTTATTGTGACAGTTGTATCCAAGAAGTTTACACTTTCTGTGGAGAAGTCCATTTTGAGTTTGATAGATGGGTGAAATCTATTAAATGCGTTATGGAACTCTCTGAGGTTTTCTTTTCCGTCCGTCCAGACAATGAAAATATCATCAATGTAGCGATAATATTTGTAGGGTTTGTGAAGTTGTGTTTCCAAGAATCGTTGTTCCAGGTCAGCCATAAATAGATTGGCATATTGTGGTGCCATTCTCGTCCCCATGGCAGTGCCCATGGTTTGCAGATATATATTGTTGTTGAAACTGAAGTAGTTGTGTGTGAGGATAAATTCTATGAGTTTAGTAATGGTTTGAGGACTGTATTTCTGGTTATGAGTATGTTCTGAGAGGAACAGAGAGCAGGCCTCAATTCCATCTACGTGTGGGATGTTGGTGTATAGAGATTCGACATCCATGGTTACAAGTATAGAATTGGCAGGCAAGTTTGTAACTTCATTAAAAAAAATCATGAAAATAGTTATTATGTTTGGAATGTGTGATTTCCCAGCATCTTTGCTAAGCATGTTTTAAGTACTATCTAATGGTATAAGTTATGCTATCAATAATGTACTGTGTGCCAGAGTGCATATACAAAGTCTGATAAAGACTTTTTCTTGATAAGGCAGTTGTACATTAATTCTGTGGTGTTTATTCACCTGTGTGTGCTCAAGTTGCATAAAAACGTGAGTTTGCAGCAGCAAATTTGTTCAAGTTGGATAAAAGTGCAACTCACTAAAGCCAACTAGGATGCAACCTCAGCTATGTCTGGTCAATTATGTCAATCTCTAATTGGACAGACCATGTCAGAGTCATGTGCTCCACACGGTAATATCATTCTCTATTCAGGCACTAAAAGAGTTGACTCTTTTAACTTACTTGTAAAACACTCATTGATATTCTTATTTTTTCGTGCGTTATTTTTTTAACAGTCTGTAAGCATGGTTTATAACTTCAAATAGTAATCCCAAGGATGTTTTACTTTACTTCTTTCTCTGTACTTCTACTCCAACAGTTTTTATTGCTTTTGCTATCAATCTAACAGTTTCACAAACAGCCAACACTGTGGATATCCTTAACTTATATCTGCACAACTATATTCTGCAGTGTTTTTATCACTTTACATGGATGTTACAGGATTACAATGTTTTAATACCCATTGTTATTCTTTTATATAATTTAAATCTGGTAATCTAGACATAGTTGTTTGCTAACAGCATTTAAGTAGGAATATATACAAATACCAATTATGCATTTGAAGAAGGGAAACAAGCATGCTAAAAATAAATTGAATAGCTGATTGTTGGGTACATTTTCTACAGAGAACAATCCAATGTTATGCGGCATTAAAAAAGAGAGCACATTAGGTTGCAATAATTGTTTGTAATCCATTATACTTAAATTAGCCAATAAAAGTATCATTTTTACCAAATTTGCACACAGTACAAGTCTATTTATGTATGGAAGGGGAATGCAATGTATTGGGTGAGAAATGAATACTTCCTATATACCATTGCTAAGACCACAAATTGAACATGGACTACATGATGGGCACCAGTACATAAAATGACATCATGAAAATGGAAAGGGTTCAGATATGGGCACAGATTAACCTCTTCACTGCCCTATGGATGTACAGGTACTTCCACACAAGTTGTGGCAAGATTGTCATTAGGACATACTGGTACACCCTGACTTCGTTGCAGTGGCAGGGACATCTCTCCACTGCACAGAAGATCTGCCTGATTACAGTTTGATCAGTGCACGGGAGATAGGGGGGAAGAGAATAAGAAACTGTTCTCCATCTTCCCAGAAAGGAAAAAGTATAAAAAAAAAAAGTTGGAATAGATGTAGAACATAAAATATATATGGGGGGTATTTCTGTAATCAGAGGATGTTGCTAATATAAACTGAGCTACTGTGTAGAAGCAAAATTGGAAGTTTAAAAAAAAACAAAAAACCTTGATAAGGAAAGGGTTAATTAAAGGAATGGAAGATCTCGGCTATGAAGATGGACCTTTCAAACCCCAATGAAAAATCTTAACTATGATGATGGGCCTTCCAAAGATACTTGCATGGGAATCTGAAAGCCTATATTGAAGGATAATTCAAAAAAACCTGTCTAAGGACCTTTTCATTCATAGAACTTTACAGCATGGGGCATCCTCTAAGAAAAAAATGATTTCTTATTAAGCTAAGTTTTTTTTCTTATTTCAAGGCAGTTAGGATGTGTAATGTGTGCTGCCTTGTGAAGTGGTTCTAGAGAATTCAGTTAATCTTTTCAGAAAAGGTCGAATGCTTTTCAAGTGACTACGGAAGTTAAGGGTCATACCAAAACTAAAATAGGTAATATTGTTCCAAACAAAATTTGATTGGCTTTAGAGTTAACAGAAGTCATGTTGGGGCTACTGGGGCTAACAGGGCTATTGGTGCGTTGAACTTAATTAACTTTGTGTCTTTTTTCAACCAGATTAACTGTTAGCATAGCATGTGTCATCTAAATGCCTAGACAAATATTTCTCCTTATAAGAATTCAGAATTGTTTTAGACGTTCTTAAATATCTCTACATAGTTAGATTTCCTTAAATTTAATGGATAATAATGAAATGGTCAAGAGACTGGTCAACAGAAAGAAAAATATATTTACATTTCAGTAAGGCATTGGCTTTGGGATTTAAGGCCAGAATGGTTGTACTAGCCTAGACGCTAGAAAAATATTTTATTAACAATAAATAGATTTTTTTTTTTTTAAATATAACATTTACAATTCAGTTATTGAAATCTGACACTGTCTAATCTTTGACACCCCTGCCCACTTTAGATGTTTTAGTCACATTCCTCAAAAGATAGATACAGAATAGCCATGTAATAGATGTTCCTTGGCTAGGTGAACAGCGTGTTTGTAGCATGCATACATGGTGCTTTTGGATAAAATGAAACATGGACTTCCCATGAATCACAGGCTGCTTTGAAATCTGATGTGGAGGTTCATCCAGCATGGTGCTGGCTAAGCATTCTGTGAATATTCTGCAGCTCATTATGCGCAAAGTGCTGAGTACCTGATTGATTTGTGCCATGAGAAAAAATTTTTATGGCCAATATTTTTTTTACAAAATTTAAAGAAAGATATACTATTCTTCTTGCCTTTTCTATGGTTTTGCCTAACCTTGGGAATGACAGTAGGTAGAAGAGCTCTTTATGTACCTGCAAAACATACCTGTAAACAATCACAGGCTTGGCTTGTTCAGAAGGCAGACAAGACCCAGCATTAAAGTAACTGTCTGCTGGAAACAGCACCGGATCTGCTGCACATGAGTGCCATTGGTAACCTATATTTTCTTTTTTTTAGATGACAAAAATGTATTTGGAAATGCTTTACATGATGCTTAAATATAATCAGTACTTTCTGTGTGTACTATAGAACCATAATAATTAATACAATTCTTGAAGAGAAACCTTAAAAAGGACACAACAGAACTGTTATGGCAGTACAAATCAAGACAATCGTATATCTATGAATTTCAATTTAACACTGGAAGATCAACATGTAAAAATACGGGGAAACACTGATTAATTTAATTAACTTTTAGCTCTGCAAGCTGATTTTTAACTCATATTCCTCATTGTTTAAAAGCAGAGTATTGAAATTTAGACCACCATGGCACCCATCAGCATGTAGCTGGACCTTTGCTTTTTTACATAGCTATGTAGTGCCAATCAGATAAAACAGTCATGTGGCCAGAAACCATGGTTTTTTTAGACTTTTCTTAATATACATCAAAAGTTGAAGCTACTTCAAATATGATAAAATAGTTTTGATGTGCAGTACCCCTGTGGCTGGAATAAAGGAGTGACTTCACAAAGTAACATTTGTACAATCTTTCTCAGCAGGATAATCTTGGTTAGTGATAAGCTTGTTCTAGGGACACTTCAGACTGGTAAAAAAGTATTTTAGCAATATACCTTCAACAAAGTAGCATGGTTCATACATTTTAGAAGCATCAGAAATGCACAATTAGTGCATTTTGCTTATCTAAAACAATTGTTGGCCCCCACCTATTATTATTATCCAGACAGCAAACATTAACAAGCACTATTTTTACTATTTTAATGGCAAAACTAAAATGTATATCATATTTATCAAGGGTTGGCACTTTTTTTCCCAGCCAGCACAGTGGTTTCCAGGACATAAAGAAGAAAGTCCAGGACCTGGGACGAGTGGCAACCCTATATTTATCCAGACTGCTATTGGAACTAAAAAGTATACCATATTTAACAAAGCGAGTGCCAATACCTGATAGTATACATTCCACTAGTTTACTCCAACTGAGTACCCAAGTATTGGAAGGACATTTTATCTACAAGTCCTTTGGAAGCATTTCATAGCCTATAAGAACCAGTGGACTCATTTAATCAGATCATCTTTTTTTATTTTCTTAATCAAAGACCCTAATGCCTATTCCATTCATTAACTATGGGATACGGTTAACTCCATTCCTTAATGATAGAAGGCCTTGGGCACTCAGGAACTTCTTACTGTTTATATGCAATTACCTAAAACTGCATTTTCTGCTCTCTAATTCCAGAGCTAGATCCCACGTTTTAGCCATTTTTCCCGCTGAAGAAAAATACTTACCCAATACCTAGTGTTAAATCCTTAACAAGCTTTAAATTCATTTACCAATCCTCTCCATTCTCATATTAAGTCAATCTGTTTTGATATGTTTAACAATGTATGACCTGCACCATATAGCAGCTGGATATGGCCGGCCGGCCGGTTATATACAGCCACTACAACACCCCTGATCTGCTGCTGGAATGGTAGATCAGGTGAGGGCATGGCTCTGTTGGCCAGTAGCATGTGGGATTTGCCCAGTGTGCCAGATGGCCTTTCCAGACCTGTATCCATATATTCATACAATATATATAGGTATTCTACTGCTTAAACATCTTAATAGGATAATAAGCTCAGAACGGACACACTTGGGTTTACAATTATCCTTATTTTTATCCACAGCCATGTTTATTGTTTATATTGAAAGTAAATAATAAAGAGTCTAACAAAACCTGTGGCATAACAAAGCAAGCTTTAAAGGCACAACCTGCTCTTTATTCTTTTCTGTGAGTGCTTAAATATCTTTTTCAGGCTCTCACTAAAACTACTGATCTGTGAAACATAGTGCACTCCAGGGAGGTAATTCACTTGACATTACATCTCAAATGATGAGAGGAATAGTGATCATGGCATTTTGTAATTAAACATCTTACAAACCATTTCAATGATTGAGTGTCAAAAGGGCACAATATGTTGTGTAAGCACTTTTACTTCTGTATCATGAATTTTACTTAAAAAAGTTTGTGATCAATGGTATAAGACATATTTTAACATGTACACAGAGATGTATTTAAAAAAACCAGCATGTCACAGAAAAAATAGTGATTAAAGTAATTTGGAATATACATATTAGCAATAACAACACACTTACAGTAGCAGGTATCTACATCAGTACTGGAATAATAAATAACGATCTGCTCTTGCATCATCTACATAATACCATTGAAACATTGGGAGAAAATGACTCAATATACTTTATTTACACATATGGTGCTACCCTTGACCTTCCCTACACGACTTAGCCAGCCACTGTTCTCTGCATTCCATGAAACTATGGGGCAGAGGGCATCTTAGTGGTAAAGGTGTAACAATTTGTGTTTTTTTAGTACAGTTCTTTTCCTCTTGCCACCTTAGATATCAAACCACATCCTAGCCTTCTTCACTGTTCAGTAGCACAGGGAAGCAATTAAAAGTGATCTGTGAATGAAAAGCACGGTTATCGATTACCATGTAGCATATCTACCACTGTCTCAAAGGTCTACCATGCCTAGAACTAAATACACCACTGCTTTGATGTTAAAGAGCAAGTTTAGACACACCCTTTGACCTACTATCCTACACAGTTGACTGCAATTCATATGAAATGTTTTAGTTACTGACTTGTGGTCAAAACTAAACAAAACACAGGTCACTTTTTTACATAGTTATTCTGCACAATGCAATGAAAAGATTATTTCAGTTAATACCAAAACAGACAAAGTTAATAATTCAAGATGTTTATAACTTTTAGTATGAACGCTCCGATGCAAAATACGTTGTATGGTGGTCATTTCAGATTTTTTCCATCATAAAATATTTTGCTGGTTGCAAAAGAAATTTTATTTACATTTTAATTATTTGTTTTAGTATAACATTAACTAAAATGTATTTATTCTGATAACATTACATTATATCTAAAATGTCAAGTTTCTATAGAAACATTGAGACATAATGCAATGAGCCACAAACACCCCAAAATAAATCAGTTCTCACATTTTAATCACATCTCTCAAGCAAACACATAGAAACAAATTTACAAAACACCACAGGACAGAGAGAGATTATGTGGTAGTTTTCAAGATTAAATCAGTTATATTTTCCTATCTCTATAGGTTATTTACAAGTCTAATTATATTTATAAAGAGTGTCTGAAACGATAATTAAAATTGTGTAGTAGAACAGAGAGCTTTTTTGACACACATTTAAAACAGATTTTCTTTATGTAGCACAAAATATATTACATCTACCTTTATAAT
The DNA here is from genome assembly GCA_023333645.1 of Sceloporus occidentalis. NCBI lineage: Eukaryota > Metazoa > Chordata > Lepidosauria > Squamata > Phrynosomatidae > Sceloporus > Sceloporus occidentalis. Next base: position 6,995,064 of record JALMGF010000017.1, on the reverse strand, counting down.
TATGCATTTACCATAAGTTTCTAATGGTAGATTGGTTAATTTAATATCAAAAAAGGAAAACGTGCATTGGAATTCTCAAATGCCAATTTGCTCTGATCAAATCAGAGTAAAATGAGTTTAAAACAGAATATAACATATGACACATGTATTTGTTAAAGAAAAAAATGAAATGTTAATCATTATTTAATTTTAATTGATAATGCATAATCATTTCAAAGATATTTATTAAAATGTCTCTCCCACAGAAAGGCTTTCTGTGTCCTCAGCTAGAGAGAGCTATCTGCCCTGCTCGCTTCCCTTTTATATCTGCCCTCTCATTCACCTAAATCAATCACCTAGCAGGTGGAAGACTCTGGTGTTACTTCACATAGGAAAGGAATCTAAGAGAAACATACCTCCCTTCCACCACCAATCCTACATGAATGTCACAGTATGTATATGTGTGTGTATGGGCAGTGTATGTGTATGGACAGGTGTGTGTAAGGGCAGTGTATGTGTATATGTGGGTTTTTAAGCTGGTGTGTACGTGTATAAGTGTGTAAAGGAAGGGTTGTGTGGGGGCAGTGTATGTCTATACATGTGTGTGTGGACAGGCATATGTTAGGGAGAGCTGACCCACCCAATCCAAGCAGGCTTTGTATACAACCAGCCAATCGCCGGTAAGGTACATTGCTTGCCGTGATTGGCTGGTTGTTGTATACTGGGTAGAGGGGTAGTCTTATACGGCGAGTATAGCCCAAACTCTATATTTTAACTGGAAAAGTTGGGGGTCGTCTTATACGCCCAGTCGCCTTATACGCAGGAAAATACGGTACTTATACCGCAAATGTAACAATACATTATGGAAGGTCGGGGGAGCTCTTGCTTCACAAGGAACTAAATCAGTATTGGTCCCAATTGTGAGGTCTGTCAGATGAAATATTAAAGGAGCATTCCAACTCAATTTTCATGTTTAACGCATATTGCAGTAGCGTTTTCCATTTTAATGCATACTGGAGTCCATCTTGTATGGACTATGGTGCATTTTGCTGCATACAAATGTGTGCAAGACATTCTTTAGTTTTTTAATTAGTTAATGAGATTTTTCTCTCCCTCACCTACCTACAAGAATAATGTTTTCCCTATATATGACAAACACTTTGCCTTGTTTATAAACAGGATGAGCTGTATTACCAAATATGCACACTTTTTTTCAGGGAATACATTGGATAAATTGTGTTTTGGTTGACTAAAATGCTTAAAGGTTAATGGTTTAAGACATAGAACATTGTACATTTTAGTTTGAGAGAGACTCTGCAGATGACCCCCTCTTGCTGATCATAAAAGCAGTGAACAGGGAAGTAGGACTCTGCAGCTCTGCTTTCCTGATGATTGGCAACCATGGAGTGATTGGCAAGCATGGAGATAAAAGTGTGAACATAGGTGAAACAAAGTTTCTCCCTCTTATAAAATGAGGGGGGGATGAAAACAACATGTGATTAGGGCTGAAACAACTAATCGATAAAATCGATAATAATCGATAATGAAAATCGTTGTCAACGATTTTCATTATCGATTAATCGAATAGATTTTTGTCGATTAAAAAAATGCTCTGAAAAACTCCTCTCCTTATATAATCCGACCTCAAACAGAGATCGGATTATAACACTAGAATCCAGATCCCCCGCAACGCTGCAGGGGACCTGGATTCTCCTCACTGTCGGCCGGTCTCTCACTTCCGTCTCTCTCCCCCCTCCCATACACCCCTCTGACTCCTCCCCCCTCCCATACATCACTCTGCCTCTCTACCCGGCTCCATTACTGACAGGCACTTTCCCTGCAGCTTCATAGAACCCTCAGTGTAAGTGAAGGGCAGTAACGGAAGTCTCAGCCGGTGAGGGTCTGCATCGCACAGAAAGACTCCGTTACTCACCTTCACTTACACTGAGGCTTCTATGAAGCTGCAGTGAAAGTGCCTTCAGTAACGGAGCCGGGTAGAGAGGCAGAGCGGTGTATGGGAGGGGGAGGAGTCAGAGGGGTGTATGGGAGCCACCCTCCCATACACCACTCTGGCTCCTCCCCCTCCCATACGGCACTCTGCCTCTCTACCCGGCTCCCTGGTGTCTTGTCAGCAACGGAGGTTCACAGGAGGCAGAGTGGAGTATGGGAGGGGGGGAGGAGGCAGAGTGGAGTATGGGAGGGGGGGAGGAGGCAGAGTGGAGTATGGGAGGGGGGGAGGAGGCAGAGTGGAGTATGGGAGGGGGGAGGAGGCAGAGTGGTATATGGGAGGGGGAGGAGCCAGAGTGGTGTATGGGAGGAGGCAGAGTGGAGTATGGGAGGGGGGAGGAGGCAGAGTGGAGTATGGGAGGGGGAGGAGCCAAAGTGATGTATGGGAGGGGAGGAGGCAGAGTGGAGTATGGGAGGGGGAGGAGGCAAAGTCATGTATGGGAGGGGAGGAGCCAAAGTCATGTATGGGAGGGGGAGGAGGCAGAGTGGAGTATGAGAGGGGGGAGGAGCCAGAGTGGTATATGGGAGGGGGAGGAGCCAGAGTGGTGTATGGGAGGAGGCAGAGTGGAGTATGGGAGGGGGGAGGAGGCAGAGTGGTATATGGGAGGGGGAGGAGGCAAAGTCATGTATGGGAGGGGAGGAGCCAAAGTCATGTATGGGAGGGGGGAGGAGGCAGAGTGGAGTATGAGAGGGGGAGGAGCCAGAGTGGTGTATGGGAGGGGGAGGAGGCAGTGGTGTATGGGAGGGGGAGGAGCCAGAGTGGTGTATGGGGGGTATTATGAATTTCAGGGCATATAGGCATATCAGGGGGCATAAACATATCTGGGGGTAAAAGGTATCAGGGGGCTCAGTGGCATATAGGGGGTATAAGGCATATCGATATTAGGCATATCAGGGGGGCATAAAACAAATCTGGGGGTAAAAGGTATATCAGAGGGCTCAGTTGCATATCACTGGCATATAAGGAGTATAAGGCATATCAGGGGCACAGCGGAATCTGTCATATAAGAGGTATAAGGCATATATGGGGGCAGAGTGGCAAGTTGGGGGTCAGATGTGCATAACTGGGGGCAGTTTGGTAAATAAAAAAAATGTAAACAAGGCTTTTTTCTCAGTTTTTATTAAATATGAAAAATAGTTAACATGAATTAATATTTACTAATAACTTTGTATTAAAACCTAGTTTGAGAAACACTGTTTGGGTTCTTGTAGCTTTTATTATTATGTCAGTAAAATAAGAAGGTGAATAGAGAGAGGCCATTGCAATAAAGAGATGAAAGTGTAAATTGTACGTTTTTTATTGCAATTTTTCTTCAATTTAAAATAATGTATTTTTTTTATCCGATTAATCGACAAAATAATCGGCCAACTAATCGATTATTAAAATAATCGTTAGTTGTAGCCCTACATGTGATCATATAATAATAATAATAATAATAATAACAAAAATACATTATAAAAAGGTTTTTTAACAGGCTATTAAAAGAAATTGTATGGGTACCATCTAGTTCCAAGAATTAGCCTTCGGGACCCCAAGTGATCTCTAAATATGTTACACTGCTTCAATTTTTATTTTATTTTTTCATACTAAATGTTAATGTGTATGTTTTGTTATGGTTTCAAAATGAAGCTCTATTTGTCCCCCCCAAAAAGCAATGTATAATTTGGGTGAGTACATTTAATTAGAAAGGGAAAATATGATTGAAACAAACATAGCAAAAAAAACTTTTTAAAATAACATATACATAAAACGGCCTTTGTGGTTAATTTTGAAATTAAAGACAGGAAACTCTTTTTACTAAATGGTTTCCAGCTTAAAGACTGAATTGAAAATAATATAAAGCAACAAAACATTTTTGTGCAGGTTGGAATCACACCTTGCTGGTTTAACATCTGTAATTTTTTTAACGTTTGCAATATTTATTCACAAAAGGCATTCATTTATCTTTGTCCAAACTGCTCCCTCAGTCCCTTTGTTTTTAGTGGTAATTGCCAGGTAAACTTTATATATTACATATAACAGCCTCCTTTTGTGGTTTCTAACATATTTCATGCAGGTTCTGCATTTACTATTTAGATCAACAGCTTTTCTTTCAGCTGTAATGCTGTGTGGTTTCATAATAGATTAAAGATTAAGAATGGGTAAAATAGCATTATTATTTCTGTATGCATCTGTGTCAGTGTTCACATGATGGTGCACTAACTACAATCAGGGGGCAGAGATCAATACTATAGATCTTTTTTTTAAAAAAGAATAGCTGTTTTTTTCCTTCCATTTAAAAGCTGCCAATTCAGACAAAATCATTAGGCCAGAAAATACTAAGAAATAAGAAAAGGATATATAATAAAAACTATATCATACAAAGCATATGATAACTGAAAATGAAATAGAACAGAAAGAGAACATTCACATAATGTGTAGGCATGGCTATAACTTCCAAGGGCAAGAGGGGCAGCTGGTCACCAGGTGCCTAAGCAGAGCCAGACTGGGAATGAAAAGCAGCCCTGGAAATATTTGAACACCAGCCAGATATATTTTATGGCGTGGTCGAGCTCTTGTACCCACACGGCTCACCCCTTATACAGTACATAGCTATCTGATGATCACATAATTTGCCTTCAAAATAGCTAATTCATTCTTTTTAAAAGTATACTAACTTGTAACGATAACATTTCAACGATCACATGGTGAATACAATGCACGTGATTGGCCAGCACAGGATGTCCTTTCCTTCGATGACCTTCCGGTTGATGTCGGTGGAAACGTCTTCTGGTAGGAATGCCCAATCTAGCATTCTTTATGTAACGGCTTACTTGCACTTGTGGCTGCAGCCATTACAAAAGGGTTAGCAGGAAGCCAGCAATGCTGAATTGTAGACTAGGGTAGTTGTGGCTAATCTCTACCACCACAGTTATTGTAAACTAAATTTCTTATTTTGGGCAGGTACATGATGATCTGTTAGCTGCTACTACCAATGTCATACCAGTTTTCCTAATAATGAGTAACTAACATCTGCCATCCAACAGGAAACCCCTCTCTTGAGCCAACACAGGTAGGCAATAGGGAGGAGGTAAGGCAGTATTGAGGTAGGAGAGGGGAAAAATGGGGAGCATGTTTTGTCCCCCCTGGAACAAAATCTTGCGAATGCCCATGGTAGTGGGCATACTGATTAAAATAAGACTTATTTATTAGATATATGTATTATATATATATTCAAATATTATGTGTATACCATGCTGTATACCAGCTTTCCTAATGTAAATGCTATGTTCTCAGGATCAGTATGACTATTTCTACCCATTAAATTATTTCTCCCCTGATCATTGCTGATTTAGGCAGCCTGTGTAGGAGTTGGGTGAGGCGAAGCGAGAACTTTGGGACAAGAAAATGATAAGACAATCCTGACACAGGTTGCTGCTGAGTTCCATTGAGTAAACCTAAGCAACTGATTGGTAAGCAAAAAGCCAAAGCTATAGGTAGTTTTAATTATATTTCGTTATGGTGAAGGCTGTGATAGCAAAAATTCCCATTTTTGGAAGCTAGTTTCAGATGGTCTTCTTGTATTTCCTAGTGGTTGCCAATTTTGGTTTTCATGTTTATTAAATTTAATATAAGATTACAACATAGCTGCTTATACAATTAATTATATATATATACGTATATATATATATATATATATACGTATATATATATATATACGTATATATATATATATACATATATATATATATACCATATTTCACTCAGTGAGTCAATAGCATAATTTTGCATAGAAAATGTTTTATTAAGACTAAATTAATACAATACAGTCTACTGTTTGCATTTCTAGTAACCTGAAGGTTAAAAATTAATTCATTGTTTTAAAAGATTTGTGAAAGTTATTTTCAGTACTATTACTAGTCTGGCAGACAATCATGTCATTCTTAAATTCAAGCATATAATTTCCCATAGACTAGACTGGTGCTTAATACAGAACTGAAAAACAGCTGTCTCTAACACCACCACTTATGAACCAGTTTATTACTTTTGCAGACATTTTGGCTTCATATTCATATATGAAATCCAATGCCAGTGTATAGACAACAATGCTAAGAAAATGTATACACGTTGTATATAAAATTAAATATTTAAAATGATTTCAGCAAAAGGGTATGGTTCCCAAAAAATGTTTTATTAGTATTATAATATTCAAATATTTTAACTGTGCTGGTATAAAATGTAAGAACTGAACCAACAGTTTACTATAGTTCATGAGTAACTGAGTAATTGTGACATATAAAACAAAAGCCTGTAAAGCCACCAGTGGTTATTAAGTGAGAGTGACAAATAAAAACTATCTATGCCTTCTATGTGGATTAATTAACAAACCCATCTCATCAAAGTAGCTAAAGATTATGGGAAATGGGGTTTGTGAAACAAAACCAAAAATTGCTGAGATTTATGTAGTTGCAACCATGATGATAATGAGAGGTATGATTCATTAACAAAATGAATCTTAGCAGGTCAATAAGCACTATCCTTCTGACTGATTGATTGGGGCTATGACTCATTGTTTTTGATTGTGCCTATTGAATTGCTAAGATTAGTTTCTGGACGGAATCATACCTCCTGATGGTGGTATGGGTTTTGTGATTTAGAGTGCTTAGAAATTCCAATCCCACAAGATAGACATTATATTCTCATGCTAAAGTTATACATTTAAAGTTAAGGCAAAGATAAAAGTAACTAATATGAAAGGTACATTTATTTTAGTGGGAATTAAGCTTGCATTAGCAATACACAAGACTCACTGAAATTCCATTGTAACAAACATATAAAAAAAACCCCGCCTCTAGTCTTATGTGAGGGTACTTCCTAAGACTTCTTGAGGTTTTTAATCCATGATTTGATTCTAAAAGCTAGGTATTAAAATTGTATCCTGTCAATGTTAATGTTATTTTTAATTTTTGCTTAATTATTATTATTGTAATAGTGCCTCGGATTCTGCTAAATGTAATGTAATGTAATGTTAGTGAAATCACTATGTTTTCCATGCATGGCTGCATATATGTAGAATGCTTGCAGAAGTGTTTGATCAGCACCAAGGCAAACAACAATATAAAGACCATAAAGCTTGTGGCTACTTGCTTATAATTAATTGATTTCATTCATTTGCAGCTATGATTTTCTTTCATTAGAACTAAGCATTTTGAGCAGACTGCACTTTATGGAATATTATCAATTCTTTAGCTGGCTTAGGGGAAAAGTCCCAACAACAATCCATGTATCAGATGGATGGATACCAATGTTTTAATGTTGTCATGTCATGCTTCTTTTGTTTCAAATATTTTGCTTTCTGTAATTTGGTGCTTTCTGTAACTTGGTAAAATCAGATTTTGTTTACGTATAACAAGGGCATTGTATATTAGAGTATGAGAGCATGTATTTTTATCTCTGAGCTCCAAAAAATAGAACTAAGTTAGTTAACAGTCTTCCAGCATTCTTTTAGTGTTTTAAGCTCGAACATTTATATTTATAAGCAGACACAGTGTGTTGTCAAATATCTTTTATAATAAGTAGCAAAGTTCATTCAGGACAAAGCAATACAATAATAATAATAATAATAAAAAACCCAATGTAAGCGCTTACATACATACATAACTAAAGAGCTGACATAAATGTCTACCCTACAAAATGATAATAATTTGTAAATGGTGAAAAGGAAATGATAAACTATATGTTACTGAATAGTCGTACATTTCCATAAACCACAAGCATGTAGCCCATAAATCTAGTACTCAACTGCAGTAAGTACCAACATGCATGTGATGAACTATCTCTGTGTACCTCCAAATCCCACTGACCTTCTTAAGACACTGAAGTCTATGCTGACATACCTACCTGAACAATTTACACATCCTTCATGTCAGTGCAGACATTTCAGCCTAAGCACTGGTCCACTAATACAACTATATATAACAACAAAATATACAGAAAGGGGAGGCGCCCAACCTAAAAAGCATAAAAGGAATAGACATTCAGATTCCCGGGTTTCTGTTAGAATATTAATGACCAATAAAAACAAAGCAAGAATTTAATGCATACCAGCAAATACCATGCAAAAACAACCTATCTAAGGCATAAATAATGGGCATTCTGTCGCAGCTTATGGCCATATATTGCTTACTACACTAAAGTACATAAGTTTGGAAAGTCCTCTCTAATTTTGCATGACTATTTTGCTTACCAAAAAGTGAAATCAGTGGGACTGCGCTGGATTTTAACCCACTGGAACTCTCAAGCAACTTGAAGCCTTCTCTGGACAGCATTAATGAGGTACCTGCGTGGCAGGTCAGTCCATATAGTGTGATAGTAGAATCTCCAATATTTATCCCTTATGCTTTTGAAGGGTATTTGCTAGGCTATGCACTGAATTATTGCTTTGTTTTAACTATATATATACAAAACAACTCAAGAAATGATTGAGGATCCTCTAAATGTCTTTAGTGAAATATCATACACAAACATGTTCCACCACATTGTAGTGATTTAAGTTATTACATAGTGGTTTTTAGATGGAGTTATGCATCTAATTAATACACTGTATACTCTTAAATTCACTTGTTATGGGTAAATTAATACCGCTTTGCTCCACATTGTTTAGAAAAAAGCCTCAATCTTTGGCAATAAAGATCTTCATAAGTAGACACTGACAGATCCTAATGACTTTAAGAGCAAATCCATGGATGAAAATATAGTGCTCAATTAGTTCTTTGCCACTGTGAGATTAAATTGGTAGGTACGTACATGTCAAGTTTTGTAACGATTAATGAGGATCATCAGACTCATCTTTCGTACTTTTTTAGGGCATTTGCTGCCAAATTCAGATAGTAGCAAATTATTTTCTTCAGCGCAGTAGATATTACCATCATGAATATCAAAAATAGATTAATCTCAGGTTTCAATAGCTAGTCCAAATTATGCCTTGTCAAATGATGTGTCTTCTAATCTCCGAAAGATTGTAATCAATGTGGACAAGGTATTTTGTCCGAGTGAATTACATTAAATAACCTACTTTCTTTTCCATTGTCCTAATGCATCTACATATAGTGTTGCAAGCTTCATAGTATATATGAGCATCATTGTCTTTAGTAATATAAGTTTTTGCTGTTTGTAAATTTTAAGATACATTTAATTGTAGTTAACCCCTGTCCCACTGGGCACAAGAAGATTAAGGGAGGCATAGAGAGGCTCTATATTCCTAAGGGAATATTATTAGCACCTGCACAAAAAGAAGGAAGACACGCTGAGTCTTATGAAGGAACACCAGAAACCATTGGTTATAAAGTAGTTACAATTTGTAAAAAAAAAAAGAAATCAAGAAACCACAATTAGAAATTATGCTACATTTGAGCCTAACTTACTTTTAAAACAAGAATTCAAGAATTTTTAATATTATTTAACATTATTTATGTTACGCATAAAAACTGTAGAATATACTGTATTCTCCTTGTGATCTGCTTCTCCTTTTTTCCCTGGTGATCTGCTACTTCTGGTAATCCGCTGCATTAACCTGGCCTTTTGGAGGGCAGAATAATGCAGGCAGATCCCTGAAGAAAGCGAAGTGTTTATCTGCTTCTCTCTCTCTCTGCAGAGAACACAAAGCATGACTGCGGAGACACTGTAGTGAGACACTGGGGAGCAAAAGTAGGGAGACACTGGGGGAGAGAGTGTGACACACTATGTCAAAGAGAGTCAGAGTGAGTTTCTGTATTAAAAAAAGTCCTCTGAACCCAGAAGGCAGTTCTAAATAAAAAAACATGTCAGAATCGTTTTTAGTCCATGTGCACAGGTTTAATATTCAGCACAGTAGATAAGACAGCTCTACAAGATTGCCAATATTGCTCAAATGGTAAATTCTATTGAAGTCTTAGCCAAAGATACACACAATGGCCTAATTTTCCTAAAAGGGGAATAAAGACTTTTTAAATGTACTAAGTCAAAAATGATCAAGTGAAAAGTTCTTGCAGTGCCACTGTAAGCTGACAAAAATAAGTTGTCAGTAAACTAGTTCAGATCCTGAAATCACTTAACACTTAATGAGCTTAATAACTTAATGAGCATAATTAAGCTCTCCCGCCACGTCAAGGCACTCTCAATAGGATGAGAACCTACTCTCGCTTCCTACATAGTGGGCACACAAAGCAGTTTATACTGCTACCAAAACCTTATTACTGTGTTGGGGGAGGTATAAAAATGTATACAAAAAACAAAACACAGAGGGCAGACAGTTTTTGTTTTTTGTATACATTATACAGCCAACACACTGTATTTGCAGCATGCTCATGCCTGATTGGTAGGCCTCGTTTTACACATTTGTATTATTTGAGCCTGAGACTAGCTTAGCGCACCAATATTTTTTCTTTCCCCTGTTTGCACATATTTGAGGTTGTCGGCTCATCATCAGTCTGGTTGCAGCTTGCTGTGCAGGGGTTAATTGGGAGGAGGTTTAATTGCACCTCCCCCAACACATTAATAAGGTTTTGGTAGCAGTATAAACTGCTTTGTGTGCCCACTATGTAGGAGGCGAGAGAAGGTTCTCACCCTATTCAGAGTGCCTTGACGTGGCGGGTGAGCTTAATTATGCTTTGGCCAATTCATATAACCAAAACCTCTCATTTATATTATGTTTATATATTTGTTGCCAACTTTTTTAGGATGAGAAGCACAGACAGTTTTTGATTTTTGTATACATTGTACAGCGAATACGCTGTATTTGCAGCATGCTCATGCCTGTTTGTGTCCCAAGAAAATAAAGTAAGGATAACGACAGCTACATGAGCACTTAAGAGACATAGAAAAACAACTCTTATCACAGTCCCTGAAATTTTGCATGTCCCACCGTCACCCATAAAACATCCATTTAAATGGAGGGAGACTAATGTTCATAAAGGTTTTCCTGAAACAATATTGTTAATTAGACGTATGCTTTTCATACACATTTTCACTTGTTAATGTCAATTAAACATTGGCACATATAGCCTAAGAACATATTATACAAAAGTGTTATACAAGAATATACTGTAAATGTGTTTTATTTTAGACAACTAAAAGACACAGCATTTTGGAAAATAGTTTTTTAGCTATCAGTCTTTCAAAGTTGAATTAACCATAAAAATGTGAGGTTTTATATTGTTTTAAGACATTTATATTGTGATTATAAAAACTCTTCTAACCTATTGACTAATGAGTATGAATAAACACAATAAAGAACAAATCCCAGACCTAAACTGGGCAATTGTCCAATCTTCAGTTACAAATATTCAAGACCTACATCAATTAGTTGAACAAAAAGAACAGATGTTTGAGTCTGCCATGAAACTGACATCTAAGTCTCTACATTACATAAACTGCGTTGTAGTTTTTGCGTGAAAAATGAGCCAGTTTTTCTTTGAATTCTATCCTTACAATCTGGTAAGTGCCATTTATACATTCTGTACATTTGAAACTCAACTGCATAAGACAGACATCAATCTTTTCGTTTTTGCTATTTCAAATAACACAGAGAAAGGCCAGACAAGTTACCAGGTTGAAGACACAGTCCCACAATTACATTGGTGGAAAAAAATGCTGGAAAACTGACAAAGTTATATGCAAAACTGTTTACGTGTCAGTTCTAAAATTAGGGTTAACTCACTAAATTATAGGTTTGCAGGAGAGTTGCAGATTCAACTTTATTTCAATATATCTTATGAGTGGCCAACCTCTATCTGCTTCTCATGGAAGAAGGGCAAAGTTAGCCTTCTAAAAGAGCCAAGCTCTTGTAGATGGAAAAGGTCATTGAAGTTGGCCTTACATTATGCAAAACGATGAGAAGTTTAAACTAAAACTCTCTTTTACACTCACTTGCAAACTCTTCTTGTGAATAAACCTCAATGTTTTGTTCGATCTTGTAGACCTGACAAGTAAGCATGAAGGGTAAAAAATAACAGAATAATAAAACAGAAAAAATATATTTTTGGGAGCAGCAAAAAACAGGATTCCTCATGAATGCCAATGGACACATTGACGAATCACACTTTGGGCATAAACACGCAGTTTGCAGCTACTGACATCACATCTCACATGGCATAAAAATTGCATGTGTGGTGCCACACACCACATGACACTTGTGGAGTTTAGTAGACTTGTGCACAACAAGCAAAATCGCTTTGGACAAAACTTTAGTTTTGTTTTTTGGCTTGTTCGTTTTCGGGCAACAAATTGTATTTCCTGGACGAATTTCGAGGGCATTTTTTGATTCAGAACGACACTTGGGGTGTTCTCAAAGGGGAAGGTCTCTGACACCTTTTGGACTTACCTTTCATTATAGACATTTTTAGAAAAGTTTGGCAAATCATGACAAATTGCCAGAACTTCCGCAGTTCATTTTCATCAGTTTCTTTGGAGATTCCCCTCGCTATTGTTGATTAGTATGAGTGCACAAAACAGGCAATTTTCATTAACAATAAAGTTTGTACGAAAATGAATGCATAAGTCTATAGATCATCTAAAACCTAGACATGAGAAGAAAGATTTCACATGCAAGCGTTTTCCACAGGGCAAAACATGCTACTGTTCAATTCTTTTACACCCAGCTTTTGTAAATTTCAGGCCAGTCATTACATGTCTGATTTTATTACCAGAATACATATTGGCATGACACAATGTAAAATATAAATATACACTATATATATATATATATATATATATATATATATATATATATATAGTGATAAGGTGCAGGGTGTTGTCGCTGATGACGTGTACACCCCCCCTAGGTTTTGTAGAGAGTGGTATGATATGTAGCCACAAGGGGAGTATGTGTTGTGCCACATAACAATATGATGAAATATGGGCCCCTGGGGTTGAGCATATGGAGAGCAGAGCGGGCCTGTGCTCCACCCCGCAGTTTACATACACCTGGAGTGAAACAGAATCCAGGCCAGGATTTCAGTGCAAGTAGTTATTACTGATATAAAAAAGGAGAATGTTTATATATATTAAGGTGTAGGGACCTATATAAATATGAAAACATATATTTGAAAGCAAGTCATGGTTTTGCTTTGTTAGCTTGACACTCTGTGATATTGCTTAGAGAGTTATTATAAGTGATGTAGCTTTTTTTCTTTCTTTCATCATTTTTTGATCACTTGATACCCTCACTGTTTTTTGTTTGGGCACACATTAAGTTTAAACACAAAATAAACAACACTTTATGAGCTATTATGATGTCTACATTTCCAGTTAACAATATGACTCACCAGTCATCACCATCCTGTAACAAGATCTACTGCAACAAAATGTCCTTTTGGAAAATATTACTTCATTTAAAATAACCGATTGAAAATATATACATAATCACTGTTGGAAGTAAATGCATCAGTGCAATTTTGAGGGCTGCGACTACATTTTTTAATAATACGTCCTAACAGCAATATAGCATTTTATTTCAAAGGGTATGTTATGGTGTTTAACAGCATTTTTTATGATATTTTATGCACAAACATATCTTGTTACTGAAACGATTTACTTTTTTTTGTACATCTTTATGTGATTGTGATTGGGGAATATAATTTCAAGAAAATTATGCTTTTAAATGTTTTAGGGTATAAGACATTTGACCGTGCCCTTCTCGTCTCCACCTGTTGTAGAAATAAAATGGATACTTGTTTTAGGCTTTACTTATCAACAAATGCAATGTGTATGGTTCAATTGCTACTCTTGTTCTATGTAACAAAAATATATATAACCTATACATAGATATACATACATCATTTTAAATTATTCTATTTTTTTTTATTCTAATTATATTAGTTTGTTGATCCTCATATTTTCCAGAATATTTCTCAACGTTTAATTTGCACAGGAAGTTTACATGAAAATATTATAGCAGTAACATTGTTTAATCTATACACTACATTTGGTACAATTTTTTTGAGAAGTCTCTAAATAATTTTTTATGTCCCACTTAATTCAAGTAGCCAATCTGTTTAAATGCTAACAAAAGGTTAAACAGTTGTAAGGCATGCATTTCCAATCTTTCATTTAACAAATATGTCTTAAAAGTAAAAAAAAAAAAATCCAATGTCAGAACCTTTTTCTAAGTTATTTCAAAGTTTGACTTTGTCTTAAAAAATTAAAACAAGAGAGAGAAAATTCTACTTAGAACATAAGAGGATAAACTGTGTATTAAATTTATAATAAAATAAATAAATATGTTTTCTTTATAAATCATTTTTAGGGAGACTATTTTTCCACATTACGTTTTGCATGTTATATTTTATTACATTTCAATATGCATATTATATGAAAATATATTAACATTCCAGTTATTTTAATCAGAATATTTAAACAAATATAAGGTCAAAACAAGCACTATACCTCTGGAGACTAATTTGCTAAGAAGTCCTAGTTAAGAATGATCTAATAACCTCATAAAGAAATAATTAGAACACTTAATTGGACAAATTAAGGAAATGTAATTAACAATAACACTGACAATTGCTTAGTATTTTCGAAGTGCTTCTCCTAATGTAAAAGGATTTGTGTTTAATGATAAATTCTAGTCATGTGGTTAAGTGAATCAAATTTGTTTGTCATATTAAGAAGGCCAAGTAGCAATTCAGCTGGTGAAGAGACTTCTTGGCTCTTACAATTTCTCACTGAGAATTGCCAGCAATAGGCAGTATGCCAACAAAATCCCATTGCAAGCACAAGAGGATTAACAAATCACGTGGCAGAGTTCAGTCTTTAAAAAGTCTTTAATCAGAGACTGGTAATATGCAAATTAGAACATGTAGTACATTTTTCTTTGTTAGTTCTGTAGTATGTATTTCTAATACAATCTTTATATACACAGACTGCCAGATAAATCAGGCCACGCCCAGTTCTTGCAGTATTTGTGTACAAATTATTGTTTTCTATTTTTGCACATTTACAATGTTTGGTTGCATGTTTTCTAGGCAGTATGATATTTAAATACTATCACTCCATGCTTAACCACTCCAATTTCTATGCAAGTTCAGACATACAATATAGTTACACAAAAGGAGATCCATCAAGGATTTTGTGAAATTTAAGTTTTTTAAACAGCATTTCAAGTCGGATAATCCCCAATACTGATTTTTATGAAGCAGCAATGATGGTGCAAAATAATTTTCTAATGGTATTAAAAGTAAAACTCTAACCTTCTTTCTAATATTTTTGGCAGGTGATGGTGTTAAATATTTAGTCCGGGGTGGGGGGGGTTGTGTCGGCAGAGTGGCCCACTAGCCTGACCATGACATGGATTGAGGCTGGCAGTAGGAAAGTGCATTGGGAACACCCAGAAACCCTGCAATATCAAGTATGAAATGTCTCCTGGGAGCTTCTGCTAGGTAAATATAGTGGCAGCATTTATCATTAAAACGTGCTACTCAATCACTGAAGAAAACAGGCATGGCTTCCCCTTCACATTGTATGCTTTTCATAAAACCCTGTTCGTATCTATAACAATGGCTTTTATACAGTAAATTTTTCTGCAGTGTTTATTCTTATCAGCTGTGGAAACAATGGTGAAGGTGATGCTCATTGTAAAAGAAACAAAAACAGTTATTACATATATAAATATGACAAATATAACCCAGGTGATTAGTATTGACCTATGTAGTAATAAACATTTAGATACCTACAATAATTTAATAATATTTCCAAATACTTCCAATGGTACATGCTCTTACTTATGGGGAAATGGCAAAATTATAATTACCGTATTTGCTCGATTATAAGACGAGCTTTTTTCAGAGCAAATGAAAAAAATCAGGGTCGTCTTATAATCAGACCTCAAATAGATCTGACTATGAGACTAAGATCCAGATCCCCCGCAGCTCTGCAGGGGACCTGGATCCTCCTATCTTATGCCCCCCATTTAGCCCCCCCCTCAACTTACCGGTGCTTCTGACTCCCCGGTTATGTAGCCGGGGCAGCGTGTAGACGTCTACCCGATTCACGTAGACAACTTACGCTGCGGCCGGAAGGAGGTGCGGTTAGCAGCGGGGGTTGTCTGCGTCCATCGGGCAGACCTTCCCCGGCTGTCAGAGATCAGAGTTCCACGCACAGGTGCGGGGAATCCTCTCTGACTGCACCTCCTTCCGGCTGCAGCGGAAGTTGTCTACGAGAATCGCGTAGACGTCTACACGCTGCCCGGACAACACACCGGGGAGTCAGAAGCACCGGTAAGTTTTTTTGGGGGGTGGGGGAGTGTTAAATGGGAGGCATAAGGCATTTCTGAATGCCTCCAGAAATGCCTTTTAACCCTCTATATGCCACTCTGCCTCCTGAAATGACCCTATAGGGTCATTTTATATTCAGGTTTTTTCTTTTTTTTCTAAATTAATATTCAGATTTTGGGGGGTCGTCTTATAATCAGGGTCATACCGAGCAAATACGGTAAATTAAAAAAAATGATAAATATTTAGTCTGACTGCTCTCATTCACACCTTGTTTACAAGAGTTTTGCTTCTACATGAAGAGGAAAAACCTTAAAGCACACGGGGGAGTGTTAAATGGGGGGCATAAGGCATTTCTGAATGCTTCCAGAAATGCCTTTTAACCCTCTATACGCCACTCTGCCTCCTGAAATGACCCTATAGGGTCATTTTATATTCAGGTTTTTTCTTTTTTCTAAATTAATATTCAGATTTTGGAGGGTCGTCTTATAATCAGTGTCATACCGAGCAAATACGGTAAATTTAAAAAAATGATAAATATTTAGTCTGACTGCTCTCATTCACACCTTGTTTACAAGAGTTTTGCTTCTACATGAAGAGAATGCCAAAACAAAGAGAGAAGATTATAATTTAGTTTTAAAGGCCAACTAGAAAGTGAAGCAAATCACTTAGCTCATAAAACCACAGGACATATTTTATTCAGTCTTGTTCACCTAGCTGCCTGAGCACCTAGATAACAAAAAAGTGCCTTTTGACTGAAGTTTAACCGAAATTGTATTTTCAAAGGAATATGATATGCTTTTAAAGCGTGCATCACCTCTTTGAATAAATGCCTTAACAAATACAAATGTGTTTAAACATGAAATAAAATAAGGCTTCAGGAAAAATGTATTTTAAATAACTATTCTTTGTTTTACATTCAAGGAGAACCTAAATGAATTTGATTAAAAAAGGAAAGGAACATTTGTATGACTTGATGACCTATTCTCCACATTTGTAGCAATCATATTTTAAAAATTCAGGCAAATTGCCTTTAGTATGTATGCAATTCACCCCTATATCAGGGACTAATTTATACAGCGGTGAAACACTAAATACCCACAACTAGACAACAATATGAATACATTCTTCTTTCTTAGTATCCATAGTTGCTAGGGAACTGAATAGAGAAATATGTGTGATATCATATGATTGTATCTGTTAACAGCTTCAATTAATTATGCATGCCTTCTGACCATTTGTGTACCAATCATACATATTTTTCAAGTGCCAATCACATGAATAAAGGCTAATGAAGACATCAAGTAATCAGTAACCTGAGACCTCAAATGAATTTCATTCTGCAATTTTTGCATCCTTTAGAAAACCCAATAATCAGAAAAAGAATGTTTAGAGTTTTTGTTATATCAGATTTTCCATGAACTTTCCAGTGTAGCTTGTGATCTATGTAAGCTCCTTTTTATTATACTTAATGAGATGTTTTTTTATGTATTTATTACAAAGCCAATCGCTCAGTGGAAAATGTTATATGTTATCACACCCCCCTCAAGAAAATACCCACATATTTTTAAAAGTAATGTGAGCTGAGTCTTTCCAGATGTTAAATATTATGGAACATTAATTTCTGTAAACATAATTTTTCTACATTCTCAATGTAGGAATCAGGCCTTAGGCTTGCATAGGTTAGGCCTTTATAACTATGAGGCATATATAGAGAACAATTCTGAGGCAAAGTTCTAAAGGTGCAGCAGTCACCATAGAAAAACCAATGTAATATTCTGTTTCATTGTTTTCCATGTATTAGTTTCAGTGGCGTCTCCAGCAATCACATTGGGGGGGGGCACATGTAGCGGTCAATTTTAAATATATATACCGTATTGGCCCGAATAAAGGCCGCACTCCCCACCCAACTTTAGGTCTTTAAAGTGGGGGTGCGGCCTATATTCGGGGTTTAGCGAAGGAATGCGCAGTTTGTGAGTAGATTTTTTTCTTTTTCATTTAGCCCTGCTGTGGGAAGGCAGCAGGGTTAGGATCCAGATCCCCAGCAGCGCTGCAAGGGACCTGGATGCGCTTAGACAACATCCGCTGCCGGCACTTCCGCCGGAGCTTCTATGGTAGAGCACCGGCGTGACATAACCTTCCGGTGCTCCACCGTAGAAGCCCCGGCGGAAGTCCCGGCAGAAGACGTTGTCTACGCATATTAACCTCTTCTAGGAAGCAGAGTGGCATTTCAGGGGGGCAGAGTGGCACTTCTAGGGAGCAGGTGGGCATTTCTAGGGGGCATAAAGCATATCAGGGGTTATAAAGCATATTAGGGGCAGAGTGGCATATCTGGGGAACATTGTGGCATATCAGGAATTATAAAGCATATCAGGGGGCAGAGCGTCATATCTATAAGTAGGGTGCATTACAATTAAGAGGGGACCTTAAAATAGCTATTGGTTTTCTGTTTGTATACAACATATGCTGACAAACTGTATAATAGATACCAAAATGTTAAAATACATGTATGCCTGTTGATTAGATAAAATACTGTTTTACCATTCCACTAATGTGTATTTTTTTCTTTAAAAATAGAACCAAACTTTAAGGGTGCGGCCTATATTCGAGCCAATGCGGTATATATAAACTAAACTTCACTGCAAGCGCCTCCATATTGCCCTCAGTTCATGTGAGTGCAAAATGATGGCACATGAGGTGACATCCTGTCCCCCAATTGGAGGATCAGGGAGGATGCCACTGCAGTGCCGCCATTTTGACAGAAGTTGCCAGATTATGTTCGCAGAGATTCGGATGAATAAAGAAGATTAAAGTTTGAAGAAAGAAGAATATATGTGTGGCACAATTACTGGGACCCTTATGAATGCATATGAGAAAAAGAAATATATGAAATATATATTCCTCCTCATCTACTCTTACAAAGGCTGTCTGAACCAATCAACAGCAACAGCAGCTGAATTATATGTCAGACATTACATAAAACGGAAAACAATCAAATTGCTGTAACAGAAAGGAGCTCCCCGCATCTGCCGCTGAAGCTACTACCATCCTAGTGATTTTATACCAACCAAGCCACAGAAACCATTGGGGATAGACTGGTAGACAAAGGAGACCATGTCCTGAGTCATTGGCTCACCATTCTCATTTGTCCCGCCAGCACCTTCTGTCATTGAAGATATATCCAAGTAAACCCCATATAGAAAACACTGGGACTGTCTGGAATCTGAAACCTCAAACCTAGAATAAATTCTTCTCATATATCGACACAAAGTCCCTGAGAAGCCAGATCTCTTGCTACAGCACTGTTCCTAGATATTTTGAATAGTTAGCAGACTTGCCCCAACCTAAGTAATCTCATAAGCTGAGGAGGGAACTACACATGGGGCAAACAAGGTCTTGAAAAATAATATCCTTCAGATAACTAAATATCATTGTAAACTACCAGTTTATATATTACTCAAATCAGATCTAAAAGTTTGCATACACAGGGAAGTCCTAAGGAACAATAGAACCTGTTGTTATGTACTACTTACCTATATATATTGAGAACTGTTCCTGGAAGCAGAGGTCCCACATAATACCTGTCAAACAAAGCAGTTTTGATAAGTTGAACTGCTATTGATACCATACAGATCTGACAATTTATTTTTAAGATATTACAATAGGTTGTTCTGTACAGCACCCAGTTATTTAAAAACAATTCTGATCAACAAAATATAGTGGCCTTAGATAAATCACTTCTAAAAGGGTTACCTTTGTTTTAGTTCTCTTATACACAGTACTGGGGAAACAAAACAAACCAGATTAGTGGAAATCTATTGTTTTTGGCCTTTGATAACATTAAGGTCCTGACAATTGACTTTAACAGGACTATCACCAGTTGAAATGAACCAAACTACTTACCTATATACTGAACAGGGCACCTGGCCTTAGAGGTCTTAGAGAACACCTGATAACCAAAAATATTCAGATCAGAAGAAACACAACCCTTGATCTTGGGTACTATCATGGTTCTGAGATAGAAAAGGGGGAAGAGGACACCTGACACAGCAAAAGAAAACAAAACAATTTTGTTCAATGGAATGAAATCATATAGTTATTATGTTCAATAATACAAGGGTTTTCACAATTCACTTTTATATGGTTTTCATTGGTTGATGTTATAAAGGAATACCTTCTTAGCACTGGTACAACAATACCATGGAAAAACCTTAAAGAAAATCTCTTCTTAAGCAACATTCCAAATCACAACATGTCCATATGAGGAATAATTCAGCAGAAAAATAGAATCTTTATGATTTGTCAAACCAATTTGTGGAGGACACATTAAGAGACAGCAACGCCCTTAACCATGGGAAATCCAGCATTGAAGGTAGCAACAGAGGTGGGAAATATCCTCTGGTCAATGCCAAAAAAATCACATTTCAACAACTATGCAACAAATTGCATCTCACGCAACCTGCATTACAGAATTAGAACACCAACAGAGTGAGATGGAGGATGCAAACACACAATAGCAAGAAACAGTGGAGTGTCAAAACATCCAATTATATATTTTGTCTGACAAAGTGGAAGATCTGGAAAATAGGAACAGACAAAACAATTTATGCTTTGTTGGAATTCTAAAAATAGTTAAGCCTATTGTGTACTACTATCCACCATATAATCTTGTTTTACAGATGAACTTCACCTATGACATGATGAGCAGCATCCTCTGATCATCGAAAGAGCACACAGAATTGTGCCGGAAAGAAGTTAACTGGGGACAAAACCCATACAGATTATCGTGAAATTATGGAATTTTCAAGACAAAACAGACATTCTATCAGCATACCTCAAAACATGGGGGAAAAGTTCTGTTTTTTCAGGATTACTTAGTGTTGGTGCACTCAAGGCAGATCATTTTCTCCAATATGCAAACTCCTCATTGGCAAACAGATGAGATTAAATCTACTGTTCCCGGCCCATCTGGGTTTTATTCACAACAAAATCTATACGCTGAGAATGGAAAAGCTCAGATATAGAGTCCTTGAGGGCACCTGTCTGCTGGTGTCCTATAATACAAAGGCACCAAGAGTCGCAATACTCACAAATTGTCGCCTTACACTATTCTTGATGTGGTGACAGATGAGGATAGCAATTATTGTTATTTTTGACCAATTTACGATGGTCATTATCACTTGGCGATTTCCTATGCTCCCAATGAACCAAAAACATGTTTTATAATAAGCTTATTAAAATGTTGTTAGACTTATCTGATATAAATATAATTTTAGATGCCAATCTCAACAGTGTAATAGTACCTTCTATGGACAGGACAGGGAATACGACTTGGGGAAGACATTTAAAGTAAAAGTTACAGGTGTTCTAGTTCATGTACAAACTACACTTGGACCTCAAATAGGGGCAGGCTGTTTACTGGTGCTTTGGTTGCACAGTGTGCAAGCGGCGTCTCTTGTACCGGCCAGGAGAACGTCACGTGCCTCTGCTCCCCTCCTTCTTCCTCTGGGGGCAGTACAAGAGAAGTTGCAGAGGGAAGAAACCGGGCCCCTGCAGAAGTCTACGAGTGAGAGATCTGCAGTTCAGGTATGGGGTGGGGGAGGGTTTATGAGCAAGTATGCATGGTTAAGAGAATGAATGAGTATTTAAATGTTTGTGAATGAGTGGGTGTGTGATAGCATGGATGTGTAAGGGGGGTAGCATGGCATAGGGAGGCTGTAATCACACTCCTGTCATGCCCAGGTTCCAGCATGTACTGGCTGCCTGGGCATGATAGGAGTGCGATTGTTGTTAGCAATCATATATGTATATATATGCCTCCAGAAATGCTTTTTAACCCCCTCTATGCCGCTCTGCCCCATGAATTGCCTTTTAATG
This sequence comes from Sceloporus occidentalis, assembly GCA_023333645.1. NCBI lineage: Eukaryota > Metazoa > Chordata > Lepidosauria > Squamata > Phrynosomatidae > Sceloporus > Sceloporus occidentalis. Next base: position 6,972,972 of record JALMGF010000017.1, on the reverse strand, counting down.
GTGTAAGGCATTTCTGGAGGCAGAGTGGCAAACCTGGGGGCAGATGTGCATAACTGGGGGGAGGGTTGGCAAATAAAAGGAAATAAAAACAAAAAATATTTTTCTCAAGCATAGCTTTTATTAGATATGAAAAAATAGTTTACATGAATTAATATTTACAAGCAAAACTTTTTTCCTATAAGGTACTCTTATATTCAGGCTTTCTTTTTTTCCTAAATTAATATTCAGATTTTGGGGGGTTGTCTAATAATCAAGCAAATATGGTATATCCTGAAACTTAAGAAGAAGGCACAATCACAACTGGATTATTCCAGAAGCCATTTCTTCAAGTGGGACAATAAAACAGGAAAGTTACTTATGGTGTTAAGAATACCACACAAAAAAACAAGGCATGATATATCTATGGAAAAGACACCCAATGGTAACACTATAAATAATTTGGAAGTTTATCAATTACATCAATTATATTTTTTGCTTCATTCTACTCAGACTTGGATCAGGCTTTTTAGGAACGACAGGCGAAAAGGAAAGACTTAATGGATCTGTGGGGGATGTGGTGGGACTGACCATTATTCAGTTTCAGGGTGGCAAGGCTCCTTGTTTGGATGGATTTATGGCAAACTATTACAAATTGCTTAAGGGACATTTAATATGGCCTTTAACAGCATTTTTCAATACAATACTGCATGATAACATACCTATTACCGTATTTGCTCGATTATAAGACAGGGTTTTTTCAAAGCAAATGCTCTGGGTTATCTTATAATCAGACCTCGAAGATCCAGATCCAGATCCATCATGCAGACCTTCCCCGGCTGTCAGAGATCAGAGTTCCCCGCACCGCTGCGGGGAATTCTCTCTGACAGCCGGAGGGTGTATGTGCGATGGATGCAGACAACCCCCACTGCTAATGGCACCTCCTTCCGGCTGCAGCAGAAGTTGCCAACGCGAATCATGTAGATGTCTACCTGCTGCCCGGACTACACACCAGGGAGTCGGATGCACCAGTAAGTTGGGGGGGGGGGTTAAATGGGGGGCATAAGGCATTTATGTAGGCAGAGTTCTCTATGATGTGCCTTTAAACCCCCTCAATGCCACTCTGCCTCCTGAAATGCCTTATACCTGCATATATGCCACTCTGCCCCATAATATGCCTTTTAACCCAATATATGTCAGAGTGGCATATAGGAGTATAAGGCATTTCTGGAGGCAGAGTGGCATATAGGGGGTATAAGGCATTTCTGGAGGAAGAGTGGCATATAGGGGGTATAAGCAGTGGCGTCGGCGGGGGGGGGCCAGAGGGGGCCATGGCCTCCCTACATCATGCTGTGCCCGAGCATGATAGGATTGTGATTGTTGTTATATATATGTATATATATATATATATATGAATATATATATATATATATGAATATATATATATATATGAATATATATATATATTAATATTGTTATTGATTTTTTTGTCTAATTTTGGTGTTACTTTTAATAAAGTATTTGAAAGTGAATGCTGAATTTTCAGTTTCAGTCCAGAATTTTCATTTCGGTGCATCCCTACTATATACTAAGCCAGTCACTGACGTGGTAGGCCTACACCACATCAATGTTTGGCTTAGTATATAGTGATAGGGGTTGTACTGCAGTATTGTCAGTGTCTGGCACAATGTATAGGCACACATTGACGGTGGTAGAGCGTAATCCCTAAGTATATAATGATAACAATTATGCTGTACCCCTGTCAATGTTTGCCTAACCATAGAAACTAAGCAGTTTTAAAGTGTGTGGGGGGGGTGCCACATACAGGATCTGCCAGAGGTGCCAAATACTCTAGGATCGCCCCTGCATCGTGCGGCAGTCAGACCCAATGGCTGTGCTCTTCGTCCCATGTCTTAAAAGGGGTGGGATGAAGAGCTGAGGCACGGCCATTGGGCGGCGAGGTGCATGCACGCCGGCCGCTTTAATTTCATTAGGCGCTGGTGGAGTGACTGCCGCTTTCAATGTCGCTCGCAGCCGCTTTGATTGCGCAATGGGCCAGTTGACTAGACTTTCCCCCCAGGCCTTAGGCTGCCAGTCCTCCCCTGCCCTTAGTGCAGGTCATACAAACTCTAAATTCTAAGAAGTACACTCAAAATTCCCTAGATAGGGAGGGAGAGGGGGTAGATAGGGAGGGAGAGGGGAAAGATAGGGAGAAGGAAGGGTGGCAAGAATATTGAAATAAAGAGTCAGAATGAGAGAGAGAATGAATGGATTAATGCAGGGCTCGACAAATCCCAGGCGCCAGGTCGCCATGGCGACAGAGAATTTTGTCCTGGCGCCTAGGTTTTGTCAGCCTCTTACATCCATAAAAAAATGTGGATGTAAGAGGTTGAGTCACCACACGGGGGCGCTGCTTCTGTCTGCCCAGGAGTCTGGGCAGACAGCACAGCCACTCAGAGCCCGCCCCCGAGCCTGAGATCACTCCCACGGAGTGATCCTGTAGGCTGAAACCGCGGTTGCTGCAGAACCAGCAATCGTGTTTTCAGCTGCCACAGGCAGCTTCAGGGAAGGGGGTTGTGTGTTGATTGGTTCCCCACACAAGTGTGGGGACCTGACCCAACACCCCCCTGCTGCCTGATCGCTCCATTTAGGGGTTAATTCCCGGCATTTAGGGGTTAATTCCCGTTTTGTACGGGGCTCTGCTGCTGGTGGTCTGCCTGGAAGCCCAGGCAGACCAGCAACAGCAAAAACGAGCCCCCACAAGCCCTTTGATGATTCCTGTAGGCATGGAAGCCTACAGCAGTCATCAAAGACTCCCCTCCCTGCAATGGCTGGTCTATAGACCAGCAATTGAGTCCCAGCTGCCTGAGGCAGCTTCAGGGACAGGGGAGAAGGTTCTTTGGTCTCCACATGAGTGTGGACACCAGCCCCAACCCTCCCCTGCTGCCTGATCGCTCCATGAGAGCGACAGTGCAGCGTTAACCCCTTCAATGCCACACTTGTGTATGACACATTCGTGGCATTGCAGGGGTTAACATTTTTCCCCACAAGCTTGTGGGGACTAAATATCAGTCAATGCTGTGCTCCAATGGAACATCAGCATCGAAAGAGTTAAAAAAAAAATAATTAATAATAAAAAAAAACCAGCACTGACCTGAAAGTCCAGGGTGCTTCCAGGTCAAACGCTGTGAGTTTAGTAAGTGGGCTGATGATGATCCGATCACTCCTAACCGTTAGTTTAAAAAAATCCTGGCTCCTAACTTTTTTACCTGGCGCCTAGATTCACAACAAATTTGTCAAGCCCTGGATTAATGTGTGGATGCATTAATGAATATGTGTAAATAATTTGTGTGAAAGAATAAATGACTGAATGAAAGTGAATTAGTGAGTGACTGTAAAAGTGTTTGTGTGAATCATAGGTGTATTATTGATTTGTCAAAAAAGCAAAGATGGTATAAGCAGGGTGTTTAAGCACTGGGGACAAAGATGGCACAGGTAGTGTGTTTATGGGACAAACATGGCGTATGTTCAGCTGTTTGGGGACAATGTTGACTCATGCTGGGCTGTTTGGCGACAAAGATGGCACGTCCTATGTATGTGTAATTTAGGTGCTGGTCAGGTTCTATGTGGGCAATGTGGACGCCAGGGTTGGCTTTGGGGTGTGCGACCAGTGATCTATGCCTGTAATTTAGGGGGGTTTATACCTTTTAATGTAGAGTTTATATGTAATTTCCAATTGATATATACCTGCAAAGCTGGGTTTTGTGTTACTCTGTTGATCTGTATCGGCTGTTTCCATACATTATTTATGTATACCTGCAAATACAAGGTTTTTTTTAATCTTATTCAGTTGCATGTGCTGTTTCCATGTGTTGTTTTTTTGATCTATACCTGAACTACAGAGTGTAAGTAAAAGAGCAGTATGGTTTAGTGAATGAGGGGACAAAGAGACTCTGGGGATGATTACAGGGGAGAGGACCTCTCCGTGCAGGACTGACTCTCACAGTCTTCCCCTGATCTGCAGTCAGTGTGGCAAATATTTTTTTTTGGTGTGGTAGCGGAGGGAGTGATTGCATGCAAGGGAATCGTTGAGCGGGGCCCAAGGAAATGCTTTTCACTATAAAATATATTGGCAACAGGGTCTAATATTTATATATATTGGCAGCAGGGGCAAATATTTATATATGTTTTGGCACCAGGGGCTAACATTTATTTATATATTGGCAGCAGGGTCTAATATTAATATATATCAGCAGCAGGTGATAATATTAATATATATCGGCAGCAGGGGCTATATATATATATTGGCAGCAGGAGCTAATATTAACATATATTGGCAGCAGGGGCTAATAATATTTATTGGCAGCAGGTTCTAGTATTTATAGTCATATTGGCAGCAGGGGCTAATATTTATATATATATCGGCAGCAAGGGCTACTATTAATATATATTGGCTGCAGGGGCTAATATTTGAATATATTGGCTGCAGGGACTAATAATATATATCGGCAGTAGGGGCTAATATTAATATATATTGGCAGCAGGGTCAAATATTAATATATATCGGCAGCAGGATATAATTTTTATGTATATCGGCAGCAGGGTATAATATAAGTATATATCTGCAGCAGGGACTAATATCAATATATATCCGCAGCAGGGGTTAATATTTCTATATATCGGCAGCAGGGGCTAATATTTATATATATATATATATTGTCAGCACGGGCTAATATAAAAGAATGAAAAATAACTAAGTACATATTATGTAGTTAAAAATGCACGTCTAACGTGTGTGTGTGTGTATATATATATATATATATATATATATATATATATAGTGTATATGTACCGTTTTATAATCGGCCCCCCTACTTTGGTCCCTGGCCCAACATGTGCCCCCCTAAATATGAAAGCTGGAGACGCCACTGGGTATAAGGCATTTTTGGAGGCAGAGTGGCACATAGGGGGACAAAAGGCATATCATGGGGCACAGTGGCATTTAGAGCGTTAAAAGGCATATTGTGGGCCACAGTGGCATTTAGAGGGTTAAAAGGCATATCATGGGACACAGTGGCATATAGGGGGTATAAGGCATTTCTGGGGCAGAGTGGCAAGCCTGGGGCAGATGTGCATACCTGGGGGGTCAGGTTGGAAAGTAAAATAAAATAAAAACAATAAAATATATTTTTCTCAATCATAGCTTTTATTTAAAAAAACAGTTTACATGACTTAACATTTACTAGTAAAACTTTTTTCCTATAGGGTCGTCTTATATTCAGGCTTTTTCTTTTTTTTTCCTAAATTAATATTCGGATTTGGGGGGTCGTCTTATAATCAAGCAAATAAGTTCACTCAAAGGATCCATTACCATAGTAATATTAAAGCCAGGAAAAGATCCACAGGATGCTAAATCCTATAGACCAATAACATTAATGAATGTAAACATACAAATATTTACAAAACTAATGAAAAAACCCTGTGCAAATAGCACAGGGTTACATGTGGTTGTTGGGGAGAGTAGTAGCAGTGCAGGGGTTAATTTCAAAGGTCAGGCAAAGGACAGCTGGGGAATGCTCTAGAATGCCTCGCGCTGCTTAGTTTAACGCCCCTTTTTTGAGGTAATTTGCACTAGCGAGCAGCTCGCGCTGCTTAGTTTGCCCGCGCTTTTTTCTAATTGGTTGCGCTCGGGGTTAGCTCGCGCTAGTTTTGGGCGGGTTTTGCACCTATAAAAGAAGAGGTTCTGAGGTACCTGTGGCACTTACCCTGGCTGTGTTAACCGACTGCACTGACCTCCGAGTCTGGTGAGCGGCGGTTTTCAGCAAGAGCCACGGGGAGCAGCATGGAAGAGCTGCTGAATTGTCTGCGAGAGCGAGCCGGGAGAAGAGGATTTGAAGATTGGCTGAAGACTTGTCTTTCATCTGCTCCGGTTCCGGACGAATTTGATGCTGCCATCGAGCCGGTTGGAGCGGGAGACGTCGCGGAGGAGGAGTCGACGATTGGGGAAGATGGCGTCTGTTCCTTGAATGCTGTCTCGATCTCGCGAGATGGTGTGTCATCGCGGGATCACGAAGCTGGCGCGTCTACGTCATTTGAAGGCGCCGAATGCGGAAGAAGGTCCAATAGAGCTTCTACGGTGCAGCGTTCTCAAGCTTCCAGGGCGCTTAGAGGCAAGCAGCCCTGCAAGAAGCGTAAGCGACATCAACAGGAAAATGAAGGGGAGCGTCAGGGTCGTCATGACTCTGGATGCAGGCGTCAGTCTCTGGCTGCATCGGCTCCTGTTTTACAAGAGGTCTGTGATCAGCCCGGACCCTCTTCAGGACTGACTGATACAGAGACAGCGTTGGGTGAGTTCCCAAAAGGTGATTTAAATCAGTTAAGCGCTATGGTAGGCTCTTTATTTAATTTATTAAAAGAATGGCAAGGCCCTAATCCAGCTCAGGCTTGGGGAGGGTCAGATGTAGTCAGTAAGAGAAATTTGGTGCATGAAGCTAATATGAAGGAGGCTTTATCATGCGAAATGTCACCCTTGGGTTTTCATCTGTCCAGGGTGTTAAAAGAAAAAATTTGGAACAATGAGTATATTGATATTTTATCATTGCTTCCAGCGTCTAAAGACTTTCTAGCGAAGCAGGATAAAGAAGAGGATAGAAGAAGACCTGTACCTAGGTCTTTTAATAACTGGTTGCAGGCTTTCTGCATATATTCAAGTGTGTACTGTGAGAAGCATAAAGATAGTAGCACGGGGTTGTTCCAGCATCTTGAATCTGTCCTCGAGGCTTATAAAAACTTCGGGGGCATGTCTTGGTTTAATTATGACGAGATATTTCGTCAAAAATTGGCAGTTCATAAACATTTAAAATTTGGCATGAAGGATGTGGGTACATGGGTGAGTATAATGTTACCCCAACGCTATAGTTATAATAATAGGTTTCAGTCTAGTAACTCTAACCAAATGCGTCAGAAGGGTGTTTGTTGGGCTTTCAATGAAGCTCAATGCAAATTTTTAAATGCATGTAAGTTTAAACATGAGTGCACTTTTTGTGGAGGTAATCACCCAGGTGCAAGATGTTTTCGCAGAAATAGTGGGAATTCCAGCGGGAGGGAATCTTTTCAAAAAAGCAATGACACCGGTGATAGTGTCAAGACTACTCCACTGTTTAAGCAGCTTCCCAAACAGGCAGACGGCTGAGTTATTGTTTTATGGTTTTAAAGACGGTTTTAGGATTCCGGTTTATAATGATGAAGGTTTCATTTGGGTGGATAATCTGAAATCAGTTGGTGAAAATGTTTCAGTGGTACGTGAGAAGCTTAAAAAAGAGTTATCTTTGGGACGGATTGAGGGTCCTTTTAAGTATCCGCCTTTCCAGAAGTTTCGGTTGTCGCCTTTGGGCTTGGTACCTAAGAAAGAAAAGGGTTCTTTTCGGCTAATTCACCATTTATCTTACCCGAAAGGTGATTCACTTAATGATCAAATTTGTGTGGAGGATTTTCCGGTTAAGTATGCGTCTTTTGAGGATGCATTATACTGGGTTAGGCGTTGTGGCAAGGAGGCGTTTTTGTCTAAGGTGGATGTGGAATCGGCGTTTAGATTGTTGCCAATTCACCCGGATTGTTTTCATTCTTTAGGTTTTCAGTTTGAAGGTGAGTTTTATTTTGACAAATGTTTACCAATGGGTTGTTCAATTTCATGTTTTTATTTTGAGGCTTTTTCAGGTTTTTTGGAGTGGTTAGTCAAGGAAGTTGCTGGTTGTAATTCAGTTGTTCATTATTTGGACGATTTTTTGTTCATAGGTAAGAATGGTTCTGGTGATTGTAATAAGTTGTTGAATTGTTTTTTAGAGATTTCTGAGTTTTTAGGTATTCCGCTAGCTAAGGATAAAACGGTTTTTCCCACTACTTGTCTTCAGTTTTTGGGTATTGAGATCGATACGGTGAACATGGAGTTTCGTCTTCCTTTGGAAAAGGTGTATAAGCTGCAAGTGGTGATTAATGAGGTTTTGTCTGCTAAGAAAGTGACAGTTAACAAATTTCAATCGTTATTGGGTCAGCTTAATTTTGCGGGTAGAATTATGCCCATGGGCAGAGTTTTTTCTCGACATATGTCGAGATGTATAGCTGGGAAGAAGATAGGTCATCATAGGGTTAGGGTTAACAATCAAATCAAGGAGGACTTGAAAGTGTGGAAAATGTTCCTTAAAAATTTTAATGGGGCTACGGTCTGGCAGGAGGATTTTGTTAATGCTAGTGATTTAGAATTTTATACTGATGCGGCTGGTTCTGTTGGTTTTGGAATTTATTGGCAGGGTCAATGGGCCGCAGAGAGATGGCCATCATCCTGGTTTTCTGCGGGGTGGACAAAAAATTTAGTACTGCTTGAATTATTTCCGGTGGTAGTGGCTGTTTATCTTTGGGGTAAGAATTGGGCTAACAAAAGAATAATATTGAATTGTGACAACATGGGCGTTGTATGGGTAATCAACACGCTGAGGGCTAAATCTATTCCGGTGATTAACCTGCTTCGCCATTTAGTGTTTTTATGCCTGCAATTTAATATATGGTTGAAAGCTAAGCATATTGAGGGTGTTAAAAATGTTATCGCTGATGCCTTATCTCAATTTGACTTTAAGGTTTTCAGAAGTGTGGCACCGGGGGCGGACAAGGAGGGATTGGAAGTCCCGGGGGATGTTTGGCTTTTGACATCGCCGAGTTAAGTCAATATTTATATAATTCTCTCTCCAAGGCTACCTGGGTTAGCTACGCTAAGGCTTGGAGGGAATGGGTTACTTTTATGCATGAAAAGAAGTTAAGTGAATTTGATACCAATATAGAAAGATCTTTAGAGTTTGTGCTCATGTTAATCAAAAACGGGTTTTCTCGTAGCAGAATTGATTGTTATCTATTGGGTGTTTCTTTCTTTATGAAGTTAGCGGGTAAACAACCTATTGGCAAGGATTTCCTAACAAGGCAGATATTGAAAGGTCTCAGTAGGAAGCAAAAAACTTTGGATAATCGTAAGCCTATTTCTTTCAGTTTACTACAGAGTTTGGTTGGGGTTGTGCATGACAATTGCTGGGATGAATATGAAGCATTGTTATTCAGAACGGCTTTTATTATAGCATTTTTTGGCGCCTTTCGTGTGAGCGAATTGGTGGCAGCAAATAAACGAGGTGGGTCGGGTATTCGGCATGAGGATGTTTTTTGTAATGATAAATTGATGATTTATTTAAGATCATCCAAGACGGATAAATCGGGGAAAGGTTGTTGGGTTAAATTGGATAAAGTATTAAACTGTGCGGTTTGTCCGGTTCAAGCGGCGGTAATTTTTAATAATAATAGGCCAGATTTCCCGGGTAATTGGTTAATTCATCGATCCGGTTTGCCTGTGACGCTGTTTCAGTTCAAAAAGGTTTTGCAAAACTGTTTAAATAGTTTAGGTTTGGGAGCTGAGAAAATATCTTCGCACTCATTCCGGATTGGTGCCGCAACAGAAGCAGCGTTATTGGGGCTTGATAATTCTATCATTAAACGGTTGGGTCGTTGGGATTCTGATCGTTTCAAGTTATATATAAGGCCTCATTTATTGTAACTCACCTACTGTGTTAATATCAATTTTTTGCAGGTAAACGTCCAACAGTGGTTTGGATAGTAGGACATTCTTTTATTTTCTGGGCACACCGAAGAGCTGCTGAGGGGACAGTACAGAGATCACTCCCAGGACCTATTTATACCCAGGACTGTATCTATAACAAGGGGACATCCTCTACGGTTGGAGGAAAGAAGGTTTCTACACCAGCACAGACGGGGGTTCTTTACAGTAAGAGCGGTGAGATTATGGAACTCTCTGCCAGAGGAAGTGGTTATGGCAAACTCAATAAAAGAGTTCAAAAGGAGCCTGGACGTGTTTCTTGAAAGCAATAATATTACAAGTTATGGATATTAGATTAATAGGGACAGAACGTTGATCCAGGGATTTATTCTGATTGCCATATTTGGAGTCGGGAAGGAATTTTCCCCCTGGTATGGGGCAATTGGCATCTGCTTCATAAGTGTTTTTTGCCTTCCTCTGGATCAACACAGTAGGGACACAATATGTATATAAGTTGAACTTGATGGACTTTGGTCTTTTTTCAACCTTATGAACTATGTTACTATGTTACTATGTTACTATGTTGTTATGGAGAAAATCTCGGTTTCAGCTCAGAAAACATCGTTATTTATTGGTTAGGTATCAGGGGTTTAAGTATCTATCAATTAAAGGTCAATGTTCTTAATTTTATCGGTGTTTTCCCTTGGCCAGATGTTATGATCATTCATTGTGGGGGGAATGATCTGGGGAGAGTTAAATTTGTTCAATTATTGATGGACTTTAAGGTTATAATGGTGCAGTTAAAGGATATATTTTTGGGTACAACATTTGTGTGGTCTGAGATTGTGCCACGCTTAATTTGGCTTCATCGTCAAAATTTTAAAGCTTTGGAAAGGGTGCGGAGAAAATGTAATAGATCCATTGAAAAATTTATGGTTCTGGAGGGAGGCTTAAGTTTCTAAGTGATTTAGAAGGGGGCTGTGTTGGCCTCTATAGGAGCGATGGCATACATTTATCGGCAATTGGTTGTGATATTTTTAATGCTGATTTACAAAGTATGGTGGAGAAGGCCGTGGTTTTTGTGGAAGGGGCCACAAATGGCTTTTAAATATCCATTTGCGGCAGGTGGGGGTATTTGTAAGGTGTAAGGCCAACCGGCTTTTGGGGCAGTTGGCTTTAATTTGATGGTTTATAACTCTGTGGTTTGGGCCAAGAGTTTTCGGTTTATTTGATATTAAGTTGCAAGTGGTTGATGTAAAGGTTTTTGGTTTGGTTATTCTGTAATAAATTGGTTATAAGCTAAATAAAAGACCACGGCCTTTGTTTATCCACAAATTGGTTTCAGTGTCATTTATTTATTATATTGTTACATTTTGTTTCAATTATTACACCATACAACCACATGAAAAAACTGTGCAAATAGCACGGGGCTACATGTGGTTGTTGGGGAGAGTAGTAGCAGTGCAGGGGTTAATTTCAAAGGTCAGGCAAAGGACAGCTGGGGAATGCTCTAGAATGCCTCGCGCTGCTTAGTTTAACGCCCCTTTTTTGAGGTAATTTGCGTTCGGGAGCAGCTCGCACTGCTTAGTTTGCCCGCGCTTTTTTCTAATTGGTTGCGCTCGGGGTTAGCTCGCGCTAGTTTTGGGCGGGTTTTGCACCTATAAAAGAAGAGGTTCTGAGGTACCTGTGGCACTTACCCTGGCTGCGTTAACCGACTGCACTGACCTCCGAGTCTGGTGAGCGGCGGTTTTCAGCAAGAGCCACGGGGAGCAGCATGGAAGAGCTGCTGAATTGTCTCCCTCCCGCCCTTCCCTAATTGAGTTATGATTGTTTATATAAATTTACATAATATATAGTTTTTGTAAAAAAAAATAAAAAATAGAAAATATAAAAAAAAAATCATAAAAAAAAATATATATATAATAATAATATTTGTCATGTCGTGGCTTTTATTGGGGTTGAGTTGCTCTCTTTTAGAGGGTGAACAATTTGGGGGTATTTGTAAGGTGTAAGGCCAACCGGCTTTTGGGGCAGTTGGCTTTAATTTGATGGTTTATAACTCTGTGGTTTGGGCCAAGAGTTTTCGGTTTATTTGATATTAAGTTGCAAGTGGTTGATGTAAAGGTTTTTGGTTTGGTTATTCTGTAATAAATTGGTTATAAGCTAAATAAAAGACCACGGCCTTTGTTTATCCACAAATTAGTTTCAGTGTCATTTATTTATTATATTGTTACATTTTGTTTCAATTATTACACCATACAACCACATGACCACACGCTTACGGTCTTTTTTTACATAAGCTCTCAACTGAGTTTCGTAAAAGGAAGACAGGCAATTACAAGAATAAGTGTGGCATCGGTAGCAGCAGCTTCTGACATACTGCATATCCGCTTTCTAAAAAAAAAATGTTTATAAGCCTAGATTATGAGAAGGCCTTTGATTAGGAGGCTCGGCCCCATCTAATAAGAATTTTAGAATACCGCTGCCTTTGCCTTCCCTTTCTAAATCTCGTAAGAAATGCATATACTGACCCAACTAATGGTTTGGATTCCCAACCAATCGTAATGCGCAGGGGAGTCAGGCACTGACTTTAGGGAATTACATATAAGTAAACAAGAAGTTACATACCTACAGTTCTTCCACATCTGGAGGTGGGAGATTGGGAAAACAACTTTTTGTGAGGTAAAACTACCCTCAAATACTCAATTATACAAATTTACTGGCACCCATAAACAGTATGAACGGGAAGCGGGGCAGTTGGGAGCTGGTCATTACACATGCCAACCTTGGACACACAATCTTTAGTTCAGCACACTTGGCACATATGCTACGTACCGAGATATTACTGCTTCAGGAGCAGAGGCGTATCTACTGAAAATAGCGCCTATGGCAAGCACTGAAATTGCGCCCCTGTCCAAATAAAAACCCATTTACTAGCCCCTGCTGCATATATATATATATATATATATATATTAGTCCCTGCTGCCGATAGCAGGTATAGATCAACACGCAAACCCAGATCAACTGAAATTCACTTGTGATCTCAGCACTGAAGGTATATATCAAATAAACAGAATCAGACATACAAGTCCTATATTTGCAGGTATACAATAATAATATATGAAACGTAGCATCGCAGGTATAGATCAACTGAATAAGACATATTAACCCTGTATTTGCAGGTACACATAAATAATGTATGGAAACATAGCATAGCAGATATGGATCTACAGCATAACACAAAAACCCAGCTTTGCAGGTAAAGATCAATTGGAATTCACATAAAAACTCAGCATTAAAGGTATATTTAAAACCCCCTAAATTACAGGCATAGATCACAGGTTGCACCGCAAAGCCAGCCCTGGCGTCCACACTGCCCACATAGAACCTGGCCAGCACCCAGATTACACACATAAGATTTGCCATCTTTGTCCCCAAATAGCCCACCACAAGTCAACTTTGTCCCCAAACAGTCCGGCCAGTGCCATGTTTGTCCCATATACACCCTGCCTGTGCCATCTCGGTCCCCAAGGCTCAAACCTCCTGCTAGTGCCATCTTTGCCCTTCCACAATTATACATCAATGATACACACAAACACTTTTACAGTCACTCACTAATTCACACTTTAATTCAGAGAACTCATCCACACATTAACTCATGCTCTCCCTCATTCAGACAATTCATCCACACATTAACTCATGCTCGCCCTCATTCAGACAACTCATCCACACATTAACTCATGCTCTCTCTCATTCACTCAATGCATCCACACATTAATGCACACTCTTTACTTATATCTACCCTCATCACTTTTTAACCCCCTCCCTCCCTCCCGCATCACTTTTTGACCCCCTCCCTCCCTCATCACTTTTTAACCCCCTCCCTCCCTTCCTTACCACTTTTTAACCCCCTCCCTCCCTCACCACTTTTTAACCCCCTCCCTCACCCCCTCACCACTTTTTAACCCCCTCCCTCCCCACTTTTTAACCCCCTCCCTCCCTCCCCACTTTTTAACCCCCTCCCTTCCCACTTTTTAACCCCCTCCCTTACCACTTTTTAACCCCCTCCCTTATCACTTTTTAACCCCCCCCTCTCACCTTAAAGTCCAGCGACGGGAGCACGATGTTGCTGTCTTCCTGCACCGCTCGCTGGTGCCCGCTGCTTCACTGCTGAGCGCCGTAATATGACGTCATATTTCGGCGCCCAGCAGTGAAGCAGCGGGCACCAGCGAGCAGCTTTTAAACACTGATGCGGAGGAGATAGAGGGGCGCCTAGCAACCGCTCGGCGCCCCTCTATCTCCTCCGCATCAGTGTTTAAAAGCCGCTCGCTGGTGCCGGCATTTCATGCAGAGCGCCGCAATATGCCGGCATATTGCGGTGCTCTGCATGAAATGGCGGCACCGGGATGGGGGTAGAGGGCTCGTGGAGGAGAATGAGGGGCGCCGAGCGGTTGCTAGACGCCCCTCTCTCTCCTCCTCATCAAAAAAAAAAATAAAATGCCGGTGAGCGGCATTTAAAAGCCGCTCACCGGCGCCCCCCTTGAGATGGCGCCCATGGCACGTGCCATGGCTGCCATACCCTATATACGCCTCTGTTCAGGAGGTTGTATAGGATTGGAGTCACCCCACAACCTCATGTCCTAAATATGATTGTGAAAATGCAGCCTGTATGTAGGTCATACTTCATGTAAAAGAGACAAAATCCAGGCTATTTGTAATGAGGACATGTATGTTGTACTGTTGAGGCTGTGACAATGATCTTCTTGTATCACTTATGCAATACCCATTTTTTTTATAATTATGCATGGTCAGAGGAAATGGTATGTATATATATCATAGTTTTTAAGAATATATATATATATATATATATATATATATATATCTTATTTTAATTCAGTTCCACCACTACATGTGGTTATTTAGTGTATAACACAGTAAAATGAAGGATCTGATAAAAGTAAGACTTTCCCTTTAAGGTCACACAGCTTTAAACATTTGAAAATATATAATTGCTTAGGTGGCTCTAATCCATTGCTATGAATGTGCTGGTCAAATCAAATGTATCAAACACTTCTACCCTCTGTGACCAATACAGAAGCATTTATTTTTATGCCCCATGTTACACAATATATTTTTACCAAAAAAAAAAAGTTTAAATAAATGCAGTTGGACTCTGATCATATCCCATAGTTTTCCCATGGTATCAATTATTTTTCTTTTTCCTTTGGCTATAACCAATGCTTTTTATGGAAACTCAAAGATCAGTCTTCTCTTGTATTGTTTCTCTGAATAACTTAGTACGCAAAATAAGATAAAATGCTTATGTTACTGTTGGTTGCTATACATCTTAGCTGTAGATAATATTTATTATTCATTTCACAGTTCAATGAATTATTCCTGTTTGACTATCTATTCCCAGTTAATGCATTAAATAAAGTAATTCACTGTTTTCTTTCAACCACTGTAGTTAAAATATATACCTTTATTTGAGTGTTTTTATCATTTCATATACTGTATATGTTCTGTATTTGCTGTTATTTTTAGTAGTTTTATTATTTGTAAAAATAAATATAGCATAGTATAAAGTAGTATAAAGAAAACCTTGTCGATCACAAATTGTTTCACAATTAATCATTATTCCCACCCTTGTGTCAGAACAATTGAAATTGAGTAATTATTCAAAATGTATCTTAAATTTTCTTCTAATGCCAATTTACCTCAAAACTATAATTATTAAAATAAATTGTGCTATTAATGTTTTTAGTAAATATAAAAAGAAAAAAACTAGGAAACCATATTTTACTGGGATTGTGATTAACAAAAGACAAATCACATGTTTTGTATGACAAAGCATTTTAAGAAATTGAAGAAATATAAAGTTTAGATTTCTAAATCCAATAAGCTATTATTTTGGCACTTACACAGTAACATACATTTATCCCTTAAAGGAAAATTATATTTAATCAAATGTGTATGTGTAATACCATTGCAAAGACTCTCATACATCGGGGTCAATTCAATGCTCCCAATTTAGTTCAGTTGGTAAATGCAGAACGTTCGCTCTGTGTAAGAATGTGCATTGCAATTCAGTGCTTCTGCCTACATGCACAACGAGCGTTCTGAGCTGTGCTGTGAATATGGCAAAACCAATTAACCACAATTAAAAGGAAGATCCAAAACAATGCTCATCACAACTAATAAGAGGCCATTTAAAGAGTTGGCAAATGTCACGGAGCTGGCTAGTCCGACTGACTACCTCCGCTGTCTCGTGCTCCCTTAGCCTGGGACAACACACTTTCCCCGGTTCCCCAGTCACTAGCCGAGACTCAGTGTAGGGTAAAACCAAACGAAGACTGATTTATTTTGGACACACAGGACTGGATATAGCCAGCAAAACACACATTAACATAAAACAAGATATTGGGACACAAACCGCCCCCTTAATCTGCCTCTCAGAGACAACAGGGGCAGTAACGGGATTAACAATACAATAGGTGTGTGTGGGGGGGGGGGCAGACTGATTTATACAACATTAAACATCAAAGAATGGTGGTCACTCCCTGGTGGCAGATCCTGGCTGTCTGCTGGAGATAATCCCCTCAGCCAGTGATGAGATGATACTGCTGGGGGTAGCCACAGAAGTCTCTACAAACCCAGGGCCCATAGTCAATAGGGAGGAGGCTGGCAGTCAGGCTTCTCCAGTGGCCCCAGTGATGGAGGCTTCCGTCACAGCAAAGTTCCCAGACTTTCTCTAGGAACCTTGTCAGCTCAATAATAATTTATAATAGGAATAAAAGCAAAATAATGCCACCACCCCTTAGAATCAGAGTATACTTAGGGGAGCTAAATCCCAAATCAATCAAATAAATGCAGAAAAATGTTTTTTGAAACCTCAACTTTATTAGAGATTAATAGAATAAAACTATCATATTCTTACACTAGGACAAGCTATCCATTTTACCAGTTAGACAGGCTTATATCTTTAGTGTTTGGTTAGATAATACCATTGAGCTGTAGGAGAGAATAATTATTAGTATAAGTTAAGCACATAGTCTCTAGCTATTCAAAGTATAGGAATACAATGTTTTAGTATATAAATATGGTATACTTCCACTTATTGCTTTAGTATCTTAAGTTTGAATAATCACTAATAAAGGTTGTTTTGGAAATCTTTTTTCTGTCGTTATTGATTAACTTATAAGAGGCCAGTTAATGAGTCTAGGGTTAGTGACTCATTAGATCTATTTCCTTTGTACCCCCATAACTAACATGCACATATATGCAAGCAAACTAAGTCTAACACCCACTCACTCACTTTAACACCATACACTTGCACATACACACATATATAGGCACACATTCTTTCTTCTGCTCCTCCTCTCCCTCTTCCAGGTACCACTTAGGCCTTTGACACTCCAATGCAATAAGCTGACATACACACTTACATTAACATCATACACTGGCACCCACCTATACACACATGCAGGGCCAGCCTTAGGGGTGTGGTCCATGTTAAATAAACTTAAAAACAAACAAAAAAAACGCAGGTCGCTCATGAAGTTTTCAGCAACCACTCGGCGGCCCTCTCTCTCCGTGACTCCGTCACGGTGCCGGCGTTTCATGCTGAGTGCCGGAATATGATGTCATCATGAAAATCCCCATCTGGGCACTGGCCCGACTCTGCATAGAATGTCCTTTAGGACTTGGCATAACAACATCACAGTTCCCTAAAGTATGTATATAAGTGCATCCATTTTAGTCCTCATACAAACTACACACCTCATTGAAAAGCTTCCATGGCAGTGCTTTCAATTCTTTGAATGGAGCAGTGTCTCTGCGTTTGTACCATTGAATGTACGGTCATTATTTGGAGTTTAGTCAGGTTAAAGAGTTGCTCACTGTGGTATTTTTATGGTGTTGCAAATTTCACTTTAGTCGGGTAACCACATCAAGCCCTTTATTTTTGTAAATGGGAACTGCTATACTTTGGATGCAAAACCTAGAGTCTAGAATCTTAGGGCCAAAAGGTCCTTGCCTGCCCATGCCCATTAAGTCCAAATTAAATTGTATACCCTAAGCCACTTTCACATTTTTTTTATTGCACAGTAGCCTTCCTGCCTGTCTGTAATTTTATATTTTGTTAGTTGCATGTGAGTGCATGAGAGTGATTATCATTGTTTGTGTTTTATTAGCTTAAGCACATTGTCTATGCTTGTGACTTACATGCAGATCAGATCACATTTTATAAATTAAAATTATTTAATGCAGAAAACAAGGTAATTCCAAAGGGTTCATTTACTTCTTCTTGCCACTGTATATAGTGCCAACAATACATACATACACACACTTCCAAGTGATCTGGACACTAATGTTGCTAGTTTTTACAGGATTCAAATGATCCCTGCAGGCAACTAACAACTGCTGGATTTGTGGAATGTGCTCTTTGAACTGTACAAAAGCCTTCAGCCTTCTATGTTTGGCTGCAAACCAAAACTGCCAAATGTAATTATTTCTGAGATTAAATGTTATGGAAGTGTTGCATCACAGTATACAAAACATCATCAATCAGTAAATCCCACAAATGTATGTACAACCGATCAAACAAGTACAATTATATTCAAAAAACATTGTAACAGAATAATGTAGTGTGGATAATGCAGATTATTTGAAAAACAGGAAAGTGGCTAGCTGCAGATTTGATTTTTGGTATTGGGAGAAAATGTATTTTTGATACTTGTATAACACCACCAGTAGTGAATCTTTGTCAAATTGTACAGATTTCTCTCTCAAAAACAAAAGAAAAAAAATGGCGGTGCTAATTCATATTTCATAAAGTAATAGGTACTGTATGTGTTAATAATAGAAATAGGACATAAATATAGGGTAGAATATCTAAACATACACTGCATGAGCCTAGACTGTTGTAGGCATAAGCAGTGTATGGAGGGATGAGAATAGAAATGAAAGTACTCAACAAACTTAAAAGAAGTTTGAAATCAAACATTTAGAATGATAAAGACAGATAAGTCAATGGTATTTAATTATCGTCAACAAAAATATTACATGAAAGGGACAGTTTAGTGTCCCAGTTCACTGAATTATTTTATCCTTACCTTAAAAATGTTGCAGCTCCTGCACTGCTCAGATACAAGATGAAGCGGATTCAGCTACACATAAGTAAGAAAGTATGTGTAGAAACACACAGCGACATGCACACACATATATATATAATTTATTGTTTTATGTAGCACCATCATATAACATAGAGTTGTACAATGTGTAGACAGAACATAACAAGTAGAAATAACTATTTAAAGAAACAACAGGTGAGGGTGGTCCTGATCAAACAAGCTTACAATCTTATATATACAGTGGGGCAAAAAAGTATTTAGTCAGCCACCAATTGTGCAAGTTCTCCCACTTAAAAAGATGAGAGAGGCCTGTAATTTTCACCATAGGTACACTTCAACTATGAGAGACAGAATAGGGAAATCACATTGTAGGATTTCTAATAAATTCATTGGTAAATTCCTCGGTAAAATAAGTATTTGGTCACCTACAAACAAGATGTTACAGCTCTCACAGACCTGTAACATCTTCCTTAAGAGTCTCCTCTGTCCTCCACTCGTTACCTGTATTAATGGCACCTGTTTGAACTTGTTATCAGTATAAAAGACACCTGTCCACAACCTCAAACAGTCATACTCCAAACCCCACTATGGCCAAAACCAAAGAGCTGTCGAAGGACACCAGAAACAAAATTATAGACCTGCACCAGGCTGGGAAGACTGGATCTGCAATGGGCAAGCAGCTTGGTGTAAAGAAATCAACTGTGGGAGCAATTATTCGAAAATGGAAGACATACAGGACCACTGATAATCTCCCTCGATCTGGGGCTCCACACAAGATCTCACCCCGTGGTGTCAAAGTGATCACAAGAATGGTGAGCAAAAATCCCAGAACCACACGGGGGGACCTAGTGAATGACCTGCAGAGAGCTGGGACCAAAGTAACAAAGGCTACCATCAGTAACACACTACGCCGCCAGGCACTCAAATCATGCAGTGCCAGACGTGTCCCCCTGCTTAAGCCAGTACATGTCCGGGCCCGTGTGAAGTTTGCTAGAGAGCATTTAGATGATCCAGAAGAGGATTGGGCGAATGTCATATGGTCAGATGAAACCAAGGTAGAACTTTTTGGTAGAAACTCAACTCGTCGTGTTTGAAGGAGAAAGAATGCTGAGTTGCATCCAAAGAACACCACACCTACGGTGAAGCATGGGGGTGGAAACATCATGCTTTGGGGCTGTTTTTCTGCAAAGGGACCAGGACGACTGATCCGTGTAAAGGAAAGAATGAACAAGGCCATGTATCGTGAGATTTTGAGTGAAAACCTCCTTCCATCAGCAAGGGCATTGAAGATGAAACGTGGCTGGGTCTTTCAGCATGACAATGATCCCAAACACACTGCCCGGGCAACGAAGGAGTGGCTTCGTAAGAAGCATTTCAAGGTCCTTGAGTGGCCTAGCCAGTCTCCAGATCTCAACCCCATAGAAAACCTTTGGAGGGAGTTGAAATCCGTGTTGCCCAGCGACAGCCCCACAACATCACTGCTCTAGAGGAGATCTGCATGGAGGAATGGTCCAAAATACCAGCAACAGTGTGTGAAAACCTTGTGAAGACTTACAGAAAACATTTGACCTCTGTCATTGCCAACAAAGGGTATATAACAAAGTATTGATATGAACTTTTGTTATTGACCAAATACTTATTTTCCACCATAATTTGCAAATAAATTCTTAAAAAATCAGACAATATGATTTATGGACTTTGTTGTCTCATTCTGCCTCTCCTAGTTGAAGTGTACCTATGGTGAAAATTACAGACCTCTCTCATCTTTGTAAGTGGGAGAACTTGCACAATTGGTGGCTAACTAAATACTTTTTTGCCCCACTGTAATCTAAATGATTATTGTAGCTGGAGACGGCTGATCTTAAATGGAATATCTTCATAGGCGTACAGAGGCCCTTTATCAGCACATTGATTATATGGCATTTTAAATACATGGACATTAATATGAAGTTGGACCCCCCCTTTGGGCTTCCACTCTTCTGTGAAGGCTTTCCACAAGATTTTTGAGTTTTTCTGTGGGAATTTTTGTCCATTCATCCAGTAGAGCATTTGTGAGGTCAAGCACTAATGTTGGACAAGAATGCCTGGCTCGCAATCTCCATTCCAGTTCATCCCAAAGGTGTTCAATGGGGTTGAGGTAAAGGCTCTGTGCAGGCCAGTCAAGTTCTTGCACAACAAACTCATCCAACAATGTCTTTATGAACCATGTTTTGTGCACTGAGGTACAGTCATGCTGGAATAGAAAAGGGTCTTCTCCAAACTGTTCCCACAAAGTTGGAAGCATAGCATTGTCCAAAATGTCTTGGTATGCTGAAGTATTAAGATTTTATTTTACTGGAATTAATGGGCCTAGCCCAATCCCTAATGCTTATGTTTATGTGGATGAGAGAAACAAGTACCAGGGGTCATATAACTACATGTCACACAACCTAAACACCAGACTAATGAGGAGCCAACAACCTCAAATATGTGCAAACAGGGAAAAGAAAAAATTTCAGTGCGCTAAGCTAGTCTCAGGCTCAAATAATACAAATGTGTAAATTTGCAGCATGCTCAAACCTGTTTGGTAGGCCTCATTTTACACACTTGTATTATTTGAGCCTGAGACAAGGTTAGCGCACCGGCATCTTTTCTTTTCCCTGTTTGCACATATTTGAGGTTGTTGGCTCCTCATTTGTCTGGTTGCAGCTTGCTGTCCAGGGGTTAATTGGGAAGAGGCTTACTTGCACCTTCCCCAACATTAATAAGGTTTTGGTAGCAGTATAAATTACTCTGTATGCCCACTATGTAGGGGGTGAGAGTAGGTTCTCACCCTATTGAGAGTGTGCCTTGAGGAGCTTAATTATGCTTTCATATTATGCCAATTCATATAACCAAAACCTCTCATTTATATTATGTTAAATTCCAACACACTGAATTTGCAGCATGCTCACACCTGTTTTGTAGGTCTCATTTTACACATTTGTATTATTTGAGCCTGAGACTAGCTTAGTGCACCAACAGGTTTTCTTTTCTCAGGTAACAAGCTGAGATTAGGATAACTCTCCTAAAGATAGTGCTCCTAATCTCAGTTTGTTATCTGTATAAAAGACACCTGTCCACAGAAGCAATCAATCAGATTCCAGACTCTCCACCATGGCCCAGACCAAAGAGTTGTCCAAGGATGTCAGGGACAAGCTTGTAGACCAACACAAGGCTGGAATGGGCAACAAGACCATCGCCAAGCAGCTTGGTGAGAAGGTGACAACAGTTGGTGTGATTATTCACAAATGGAAGAAACACAAAATAACAGTCAATCTCCCTCAGTCTGGGGCTCCATGCAAGATCTTACCTCGTGGAGTTTCAATGATCATGAGAACGATGAGGAATCAGCCCAGAACTACGCGGGAGGATCTTGTCAATGATCTTAAGGCAGCTGGGACCATAGTCACCAAGAAAACAATTGGTAACACACTACGCCGTGAAGGACTGCAATCCTGCAGCGGCCGCAATGTCCCCCTGCTCAAGAAAGCACATTTACAGGCCTGTCTGAAGTTTGGCAATGAACATCTGAATGATTTAGAGAAGAACTGAGTAAAAGTGTTGTGGTCAGATGAGACCAAAATATTTGGCATCAACTCAACTCGCTGTGTTTGGAGGAGGAGGAATGCTGCCTATGACCCCAAGAACACCATCCCCACCGTCAAATATGGAGGTGGAAACATTATGCTTTGAGGGTGTTTTTCTGCTAAGGGGACAGGACAACTTCACTGCATCAAAAGATGAGAACCTCCTTCCCTCAGCCAGAGCATTGAAAATGGGTTGTGGATGGGTATTCCAGCATGACAATGACCCAAAACACACAGCCAAGGCAATAAAGGAGTGGCTCAAGAAGAAGCACATTAAGGTCCTGGAGTGGCCTCACCAGTCTCCGAGTCCAGACCTTAATCCCATAGAAACTCTGTGGAGGGAGTCTTTGTACAAAATCAGCAGGGTACCAAATATTTCCCCCCACTGCGTATATATATATATATATATATATATATATTCAATATCGGCGCAGGGTTGAAAATGGAAAAGCTGGCCACAAATAATTTGCCCCATATATGTACGTAATAGCACCTTAATGTGTATGCTATTTTATAGCTGTGCACATAACTGACAAACACACCCTAGAAGATAAGCACTAGCATTTTCATGTAGCTTGAAAAGGCAGTTTTGTTAGAATGGCAGAATCGGCTACTCTTTATGACATTCTGTTGAAAGTGTAATTATTCTCAGTTTCAAATCTAGACATTACTGCTGGTGTTGTATTTTAATGCTCGGTATAACATGCATGCTTCTTTAACTTAGCAGAGCTCAATCTTGACCATATAAATTAACGAAGAATGCAACAAAAGATGCAATAAAAGAACTTTATCCCCCAAGCCTTCAAGTTGCAGCTAAATGAGATTTCTTTGAAATGCAGATCAGTTGAACTAGATTAGTGAATTTTAGCTCCTGTCAACATCATAACAAAATACAAATACAATTGTTCACTGGCCTTATCTACATGCTTCCATCTGCTGCCTTGTTATTTACGTTCCTTGATTTACTATGCAGATCTAAATAAGGCACATCAAGGAGGGCTTACAACACAATGGCTTCTTAAGCTTTACATCAAGGTATTTGAAACTGAAGCCCTGAAAAGGGCTACCATCAAAGGCATATATCTAATGAACTTCCATATCTAAGAAGGTTTGGTATTTAATACTGCTGTGAAAAGAGGGAAAAAACCACAAAAAAAAATAAAAATCAGTACAAAATAAAATACTGAAAAACCTTGATGAGATTAGCAGATACTAGAATTAATATCCAAATAAAAATAATGTATTTAACTGTACAGAGTATGAACCTTAGAGACAAAAAAGTCAATTTGACCATGACTGCTATCAAGGTTGAAAGGTCATTATAGGATTTTTATGTTTAGCACGGAAGACAATGAAACAGCTTTGGTTCTTAATCAAATCTTGTAAGTCAAATTATCAGCAGTATGGTGTTCTAGATCACTAAGTCCAGCAGCTTTATTTTTTAAAATAGATTTTCTTTAATATATCTTTTACAAAATGTATAAAAGCATCACTCTACTAACCTAATCTAAAATGACAGCAGGAACATTTGTTCATCAAGCTTCTTATATGATTTTCTCCCCACAGCCATGCGTGTTTGCTCAGGGTAACGTCCCCCTGTCAGAATGCCTGAAAAAAGTTCCAAAGTGTAATTTCTTTAAATGTTGCATGACTACTGTGTTTTTATTCCTCTTATAATATAAGGTCCAGTTTTGTTGTGTATTTTCAAACAGAAATATAAATTACAAATGTTTCTAGTTTAGTAATCTAAAAATTATGCAATAAAACTTTGTCTTTGTATTTCGAGCATTAGACTATTCGAAAGCCCTTGCAAGCCAAAGTCAAGATGACAAATCATAAGCTCCAGTGCACAGAAATTATGCTTTTGGCAGTCCAGATGATAAATAAAACACATGTGTATCCTCTTGGCTTGTGGCACTTCACCCTACTATCCTTAGAACAATGATAAGAAATACCTTCAGTTTTCTTAAAGGGGCAGTTTAATGTCCCAGGCAGCCTCACTAGAAAAATCCATATTCAAGTATTTTGTGCTTAAAAAAAAGTTTTTTCTTTACATAAAAGTACTTACCTTATAAAGGAGCTGCAGCATAACATCTCATCAGTAATCCTATGTTTTGCATCACTGATTGGCTGCTTCAAATTAAAGGCATTGCTTTCTGTGCATGCTCAGAGGGAGTCTTTTTAAACACGTGACCCCCCCCCCCCCCACAATGCTGACTCGCAGTAGGTATACCAAATGTCATTAGATGCATTCTGCAAAAAGCATTGGAAAAAGCCTGGGGTGGTGAAATTGCAAGATGCATATGGGGGTATTCTGCAGAATCCTTCCATGTATTTTTAGGACGAACTACCTGAAAACTTTAAAAAGGCTCTTTGGCTGATGAATGATCTCGAATTGCAAACAAATGAAAATATATTCTAAGAAAAAAATTACAGCATGTGAATATCTATTATTAGTTAGCTGCTAATTACCACTTTTTTGTACTTGAATTTTCTACTTCATACAGTTTTACTTTAAGCTGCTAGAAATCACAACATTCGGTTTAATTAAATCAAAGTTGCTTATTTTAAAAAACAGTTATAGGAACAGGTTTTATTTATCTAGTCCTTAGGCGTGCAACAATTATGAACAGGTGTAATGACAGGATAGTAACTTTGAAGGCCAATCAGAAGTTTCATAGCTGTGCTATTTTGTTAAATGTTGCTGTCTTTATTAAATTGACTATTCAGTTGTTTCTTTTTTCATGTATCCTCAGCTTTCAAGTAACTGTGTCATGTTTTGTTTTCTTCAAACTTTGTTATGCTAGTTGTTGAGAAGGTAAGAATATATAATCCTTATTGTGCGATATAGTTTTTTTTAATGTTTTCATTGGCAAAATTACTATTAACTACCGGGCAATATTCAATGCACCTTACAATGCAGTGATATTATAGAAGCCAAGCTACTATAGAATCTATTTGCCAAAGTCCAATGTCTAATACTATCTAAGATTATTTTATGATACCTTTGTAATATTTTTCTAAGAGGATAGTTGTGTTATAATTGTTATACTCACAACAAGCTCATTGACTGCTTTAAATGTAGACTTTTTATCAAATGAGTTAGTAACTAGAGTAGTAACTAGAGTATAACATTTGTCTGAATCATTCATCCAATAAACTGTAGTTATGTCCAAATAGTCTGAGATTTTGCAAGAGTGGATAACTATCTCTTCCAGTAGGGTTTCCAAAATCTATGCAGGGTTCAAGAGGAAGGCATTGAGTCCAAAACACTTTTATGTAGGAAAGCATCAAGTAGAAGTTCTCACCCAAGTTAAACAGAACACATTACTATGATTATTCTATTATTATTATTATTATATGATTACATCTATTATTTATTAAGCGCTAACATATTCTGCAGGGCTGTACAAAATAAAGATGCAAATATGCATTTAGACATACAGATACATAGGAATTGATGACCCTGATACTTTTTACTGAACTTTTATACAAAGTTCCTGGCAAGAATAGCATGCTTATGAGGGGCCCGCTTGTGAGCTTACAATATGTTATATGCAGTCTTACATGTATAGTGATTATCGAGAGTAAAGTACAGAGGCAAAAACAAATATATAGTATACGAGTGCATACAAAATTAGTTCAGACTAGTAAGAAGTAACATTTTCCTTAGGGTCGCCATATATTAAAAGGTCTATCTTCTTTTATCAAGACCCAAAGTTGGTACTGTCACCTTTTAATCTGTGTCATTTTGTATTTGAGCGAATATGGTTTGTTTTATATTAAAATTATTTTCAGTAAAAAAAATGTATTTCAAAATGAACCTTTATTTTAACAACAACCTTAGTTTACAGTGTCATCTTAATCGCAGAGCCATGCAGGCAGAAGGTAGCAGCATATGCCCCAAGCCTGAAGTTTGATGCTCTTTCTTACAGTCAAATGTGGCTGTCAAAATGTGTTACACTCACAAGTCTACTATTATTACATATAGCCTATCACTGCATAAATAAAAACATATGTCTTTCTTTGATCAGTTTCCTTTAGAAGTATCTTAATTTTATGATGGGAAAATTATACCGGTATATTAAAAAGACAAAGTGAGACAGAAAGACAAAGAGATGTATGCACACGGACATCTTTTTATAACAAGTTTAGAATGAAACAAAACATTAATATATAATATAATATAATATATGCTATAAATATAAAAACGTGTCTGTATCTTACTGTGATTACTGAATAACATTTAATGTATGAATATATATATACACTGTTATGCTATCAATAACCACTAACTATTGAGTGTAAAGTCAGAGTCCACACTCCTTGTTTTCTGCAATTAACAATATTTATTAAGAGAGGCTAAACAAACTAACAATACATATACAAATTACTATAAGTTAGTATATGCTGTTACCAAACTATCTATTCATTGATTGAATGGAAATAACAAAGAAACAGCAGGATAAGCCTGTAAACACGTGATACAATTACCACTCCCTTGTGATCATCTCCACGCAGACTCAGAGAGAGAGAGAGAGAGAGAGAGAGATGGCAGGACTTTATAAATACAATAAGTCCTCCTTCTGCTGGACACTCCCCTGGTAACCTATCTTCTCCAGTGACCCTTAGAGACCAAGGTGATAGAAAAGGGAAAGGACATTGCACTGGGGGAGGGAGTGGAAGGTGACCAAATGTCCTAACTGATTTGCCATGTGCTCTGCAGAGAAGAATCTCCATTAATGTTTGAGACCATTTTAAGGTCTTGTATAGAGAGGCTTTGCCCATTGGATCTCTGCATCAGAACACCATTTCACTTCATTGGCATACAGTTGGTTGTCAATCATGCCTTCCTTTTTACATCCCTACTTTTGACAATGAAGTGGATGAGACTCTTGGACTCTATAAAACCCACTGGAGACAAGAGGGAGAGCGTACCTCGCAGCGTATCTACTATGTATGCATACCCAGCCCGCTATTCACAGAGTTCTTTCTATTTGCATTCCATAATGGAGGTGATATACTCTGGCAATCAATGACTTCAGGTAACAACACATACAAACTTGAATAACAATACATACTACAGAAACACACAATATAAGAAGTATCAGTTAACAATTATAATGCTGCTGTCATACTGGCTATGTCTACTGCATTCACTAACCCAACCCAGGTCCTACACCTCCCAGAACTGTGTCCACAATCCCTCTTCTATATCTACTTTTACCCATTCTGCCCACCTTATTAAAGCTCTTTTTATAGTATAGGTAATTCTGGAACAATTTAGAAAATGTGTAGAAATTTGAAATGTGTAGACACTAACCAATCAGTCAGTTTTACATCACTACCACTTAAAACTACAGTACATTTTCCCCAAACCGACCCTTTACATTCCCAATCATCTTGATTGCCCTTGTTATCCACCCATAATCCCAGAATATAATAATTTCCCCATCAATTTTTAACAACACCCCACACCCGCACTGAGTATTACATATAAACACAGATCATATACATTGCCACCACTCCATATTTTAGTCCATCCTTTCATTCCATGGGCGTATTTCCCTCTGCGGTCTCGAGCGGGCGGAGTGATGCCTAGATCAGTCCAAGAGCTGTTTCCAGTATAATTGCCTTCAGGATGTTGGTCAAATGAGTTTGCGTTAAGTTCAAGTATTGGAAGATTCATTTTTGGTATCTGTATAACTTCCATTATGTTGCTGAGTGAATGGAGTTGCATTCAGTTCCAATAGGGAATTATTATCGGATTCACATGTCTGAATTGTTTAAGGAAATGCAACATGACCAGAAAGATGTTGAGCTTCATTCTTCTTAGAATATTATTTCACGTTGTCATACTTCGGGCACCTAAAAAGATCAAGCAGAAGCATCAATCCTTAGCAGTTAACTCTGTATCTGGAGCACAAGTCCCTTTATATAATTTACACTGATCTACATGCACCCACTTATATCCAGGCTGCCTTCTGGCCTTTTTGGGGTTAGACCTCTGTACATGTAGAACTGTTGTGCCCGGTGTGTCTCGAATTACATAGGGCCCTTCCCAATTTGCATCCCAGGGAGAATTTTTCTGAAAATTTTTAATCATTACCAATCCCCCCTTTTCAAACAGAGTTTGAGGTGTGGATAACATTTTACAATCTGTTGGGGCCATATTGGAGGCAGCAAAGTGAAGCAATGAGTTTAATTGCTCCTGAATTTGGGAGAGATACTGGTCTCTAGATACAGATTCTCTCAGTGGAGTTGAAAGTTGTGGTTCACCTGGATGGCCTAGTGCCATTTTTCTCCCTGTCATTAATTCATATGGAGAGCACCTAGTGGCATTAGAGGGTGTAGCTCTGATAGCCATGAGTACTGCTGGGAGATGGTTAACCCATGATTTGCCATATTGTACCAGCATTTTAGATAACCTGGACTTCAGAGTACGATTTATTCTTTCCACTATACCGGATGACTGGGGATGATATGGTATATGAAATCTCTGCTGTATTCCTAATAGAGAACACAGGTTTTGCATATCTCTCCACAAAACATTATTGCAAAGGTCTACCAGCATTCCTTCTGTTCTCATTACATCTGCACCCAGTATGGTACCTTCAGTGTTTTTACTTTGCCAGATCAGTATTTCCTTACTCCACTGAGCACTTAAAGTCAAGGTCACTTGTGGAATAAGAAATGCCTGAGACTGGGAGCCACCAAGTCCTACAAGAAATGTCTTTTTCGCCCCAGAAGGAGGATTTAATGGTAGATCGGTTAATCTCACTGAAGCTCCTGTATCAATCAGAATCTTAGTGTGATGTCCTGCCATAATACCATGCACGTATGGACGTCCGGAATGGTCCCTTAATGTTTTACAAATAGGAACCATATCATCCAGTGCTAGTCAATCTGAAAATAAAATTAGAGGAGCCTCATCCCCTGGTTTCAGTTTGTGGTCATTAGTAACCGCTCCCTGTACTGCCATCATTCTCAGAGCCTCCCGCGCCGGACCATACAGATTGGTCCTAGGCAGAGGGTTAGAATGATGTTCCTGACCTGCTTTTTCAGGGATGTTATTTCTTTTCATCTTTACAGATCCTCTTTGATCACTTTCTTTGACAGACCAAGAGGGGGATGGACTAACATGCCATCCCTCAGTCACCCTTTGGTCTCTCTTGGCCTTCCTACATTCATTCTGTCTATGACCATGTTTATTGCAATAACAACAAATACCTCTGAAGGGAATCTCAGGTAGAGATTGCTTCCCTTCATTGGTAGTTACAATCGCAACCTTGCTCTGTCCTATGACTCCTTTCCTCATTAAATTCTGCCTGGCCTTCCCTATGATGGTCAATACCCCTTCCAAAGTATCTTTTTCCTCGGCCATCATTTGCACTCCAGGGTCTAAGTAAGTGAATTTTTTTACCAGGTATTGTAGTAGATCAGGAGGCGTTTGATCTGGTGGAATGCGGTGGGTTAGCCGATAGACTTGCTCAAATTTGGAAGCAAAAACCCACGGATCATCTTGTGAATTCACCTTCATCTCAGCAAGTGAATGACTATCTAAATCTCTGTCTCCTGTTACAAGTTTGGAGACAGCTCTAAGTCTGTCTCCCTCTGTACCCCATTTATCATCTTTAAACCAATCGCGGTCTCGATTAATAGGGCCATTTATGGGTGGATTCAATCTACATGCAATGCTGCTTGGGGCCCACATTTTAAGAATCATACATGCTTCTTTAGGAGAGAGCATATATTGTTTAACTGCTGATTCAAAATTAGACATGTTTGAAAGGACATCTGTTTTCATCACCTTATCTCTATCCTGCTGCTGTAGAATTTTAGCAGTTTGCAGGGTGGCAGATGTCCTGCTTTTAACACTAGGTGAAACAGATAAAGGGTCCATAAAATGTGGTATTGTTGGCTTTGTTACAAGAGGGGTTAATACAGGAATACCACCATTATCTAGCTCATCCAGTATACGGTTTCCTATGTTTGTTCCTGGGTTCTCATTCTCTACAATACTTTGTGCCTCTTCTTCTTCTGCACATGTTTCCCCCTGGCTGCATACAGCAACTGGGGTTTGCGTGGCTAAACATGTTCTAAGGGATGATATCAACTCTCCTCTCGCTTCGTAATTGTCCTCTAATGTTTTTACATAATCTCCATTTAATCCACAGGTTGGACAATCACTATATTTACTTGTGTTGTTTATTATGGAGGCCACAGGAGTGTGCCCCACAAGTATTCGGTTCAACTGATTCCTCAATAACTTCAGCAACTTCATACAGTTCTGGATTTTCAGTCTATCTTTATTCAGGCACCACTTCTTATTGTCTACTCTGCAATTCTCTTTCTCACATTGCAACCACAAGCTATGCATTTGTTTAAATTCATTTTCATTTTCCATCATTAATGGGTCAAAACTGATAGCTTCTGCATACTGTGCTACAATTTCCATTCTTATATATCAAAAAACAAATTATAATTTACTCACACGACTTGTGTCTTCAGACTGCAGGCAATCAAATGGTGTGCACCCCACTTTGAATCCTCGGTCTGGATTAAACTCGATCCTCCAGAAATGATGTCCGTCTTACTAATTGCGTCTCACTCTGGTTGCCTCTTAGGATCTCTCACGTCTTGGCCCGAGACGTATTGCAGAAAACGCTTCCAGCAAATAAAACAAAATCGGTTCGGTTATTTTGTCCCTTTTAGCTCACTTGTATCTGGAGAAAACTGGATTGTCCCCCCTTGCAAGTGAGCAAAAAGTGGTAAAAAATAATTACCTGGCTCGCCAAATGTTATAAATATAAAAACGTGTCTGTATCTTACTGTGATTACTGAATAACATTTAATGTATGAATATATATATACACTGTTATGCTATCAATAACCACTAACTATTGAGTGTAAAGTCAGAGTCCACACTCCTTGTTTTCTGCAATTAACAATATTTATTAAGAGAGGCTAAACAAACTAACAATACATATACAAATTACTATAAGTTAGTATATGCTGTTACCAAACTATCTATTCATTGATTGAATGGAAATAACAAAGAAACAGCAGGATAAGCCTGTAAACACGTGATACAATTACCACTCCCTTGTGATCATCTCCACGCAGACTCAGAGAGAGAGAGAGAGAGAGATGGCAGGACTTTATAAATACAATAAGTCCTCCTTCTGCTGGACACTCCCCTGGTAACCTATCTTCTCCAGTGACCCTTAGAGACCAAGGTGATAGAAAAGGGAAAGGACATTGCACTGGGGGAGGGAGTGGAAGGTGACCAAATGTCCTAACTGATTTGCCATGTGCTCTGCAGAGAAGAATCTCCATTAATGTTTGAGACCATTTTAAGGTCTTGTATAGAGAGGCTTTGCCCATTGGATCTCTGCATCAGAACACCATTTCACTTCATTGGCATACAGTTGGTTGTCAATCATGCCTTCCTTTTTACAATATATAAAATAAATTAATTCCCTAAAACATGAGTCTACAAGAGAGTGGAAGTTTCATGAATTACATTCTATATATTATGAAGAGCCAAACTAAGTGAGCTTCTAGAAGAAGTATATGGCCCTTCACAATGCATTCACATTCACAAAAGTTCACAAAAGTACCAGTGTAAATTGAACAATACATTATACAGGGCAAGCTCAGCCTTTCTTGCAGGTGGACATCTGGTCTTTCATAATGTTAATCAGATGAAACTACCAGGGGCATACCTAGAGTATTTGGCACCCAGGGTGGATCCTGTATGTGGCACCCCCCAATCAAAAAAAATGATGTTGGCAAGAATATTTATTTCACAAATCTGTAAACTATATGGCAACTGGAAAAATAAATTATTACCTTATAAATAAATTAAATAAGTTTAAATGAATAATATTTACTGAACAGATATGGTACAGCATAACTCCTATCACTATATACTGAGCCAGACACTGATGGTGGTACAGCGCAACTCCCATCACTATAAACTGAGCCAAAGATTGACGGTAGTGCAGCATAACCCCTATTTACTATACACTAAGACAGACATTGACATGATAGGCCTCTGGCTCTCAAACAGCCTGCCTGTGCCACTGCTGCCCCTAAAACAACCTGCCTGTGCCACGGCTGCCCCTAAAACAGCCTGCCTGTGCCACTGCTGCCCCTAAAACAGCCTGCCATTTCTGCCCCTAAACACTCACTCACTCATTCATTCACTCTCCCACACCCCCTTACCTCTCATGCAGATTTCACTGGTCCGGGTGCTGGCCTAACATCACTGGGGCTGCAGAGATGTCTATGTGGCCCGGCGGCCGCCTAGCGTGGGCCTGCAGCTTACTGGTGTGACGCCTGCACATGGTATGAGGAAACTCTCTTTTCCCAGCCAGGTGAAGCAGGAACCTGGGCAGGAAAAGAGAGTTTCCTCGCACAGTGTATGTGTGAACTCCCCAGTGGTAAGTTGTGGGCCCACGTTAGGCAGCCGTCGGGCTGCATAGACATTTCCTCGGCTGCCCCTGGCCCTGACGAGTGGCACCCTAAGCGCACCGCCCTCCTTAGGTACAGGGAAACTGTAACTCTCTAGTAAACTCCTGCTTTACTGAACCTCAAAATATATCAGAAAAGGCAGAGACATACAATGTTGAGAGTCGGGTACATACACACAGTGCCAACCAAAAAATGCCTCCCTAATTTGCTAAACAGAGTATGCTAAACATAAACACACAATGTGTCATATTACATATGTCACACATTAATTTTACATCTATATGGCAAGTTAAACAGCTCAAAACCATGTTGACAAAATCTGCACACCAAAGCAAATTTTTTTGTAGCCCATAGAATTCAATCCCACATAAAAGAAAAAAACAGCAAATGTAAAACAGCCGAGTAACACAGAGGCGTATCTAAGGTATGGCACCTATGACTCGTGCCATAGGTGCCATTTGAAAGTGGGCGCCAGTGAGCGGCTTTTAAACTATGTCTTTTTTTTTTGGCGCCCCTCATTCTCCTCCACGAGGCCTCTACCTCTGTCGTGGTGCCGGCATTTCATGCTGAGCAGTGAAGCAGTGAGCACCGCAGCAGAGCATGAAGACAGAAGCCTCGTGCTCCCGTTGCTGGACCTAAAGGTGAGAGAACTACAAAGGGGGAGATGGTAGATAGTGAGTAGGGGGAGGGAGAGGGGTTAAAAAGTGATAAGGGAGGGAGAGGGGTTAGAAAGTTATAAGGGAGGGAGAGGAGTTAGAAAGTGATAAGGGAGGCAGAGGGGTTAGAAAGTGATAAGGGAAGGGCAAAGATGGCACTAGCAGGATGTAGATAGTGAGAAAGGGGGGAGAGAGGGTAGAAAGTGATAAGGGAGAGAGGGGGTAGATAGTGAGAAAGGGGGAGATGGGGTAGATATTGAGGAAGAGGGTAGTAGGGAAAGGGGATGAAGAGGGGTTAGAAAGTGACAAGGGAGGGAGAGGGGGTAGATAGTGAGGAAGAGGGTATTAAGAATATTGAAATAAGTAAAGAGTGTGAATTAGTGTGTGGATGCATTGAGTGAATGAGGGAGAGCATGAGTTAATATGTGGATGTATTGTCTGAAGGAGGGAGAGCATGAGTTGTCTGAATGAGGGAGAGCATGAGTTAATATGTGGATGAGTTGTCTGAATGAGGGAGAGCATGAGTTAATATGTGGATGAATTGTCTGAATGAGGAAGAGCATGAGTTGTCTGAATGAGGGAGAGAATGAGTTAATACGTGGATCAATTGTCTGAATGAGGGAGAGCATGAGATAATATGTGGATGAATTGTCTGAATGAGGGAGCTCATGAGTTAATGTGTGGCTGAATTGTCTGAATGAAAGTGTGAATTAGTGAGTGACTGTGAAAGCGTTTGTGTGTATCATAGATGTATTATTGTGGAAGGGCAAAGATGGCACTAGCAGGATGTTTGAGCCTTGGGGACCATATCATGGGGCTCAGTGGCGTATAGGGGGTATGAGGCATTTTGGGGGCAGAGTGGCAAGCCTGGGGGCAGATGTGCATAACTGGGGGGGCAGGTTAGAAAATAAAAGGAAATAAAAACAAAATATTTTTCTCAATCATAGCTTTTATTTTAAACAAAATAGTTTACATAGTTTACATGAATTAACATTTACTAGTAAAACTTTTTTCCTATAGGGTCGTCTTATATTCAGGCTTTTTCTTTTTTTCCTGAATTACCGTATTTGCCCGATTATAAGACGAGGTTTTTTCCAGAGCAAATGCTCTGAAAAATACCCCTCGTCTTATAATCGGGGTCGTCTTATAATCAGACCTCAAATAGGTCTGACTATGAGACTAAGATCCAGATCCCTCGCAGCGATGCAGGGGACCTGGATCTTCCTCCTGTGTTATGCCCCCCCCCCCCCAACTTACCGGTGCTTCTGAGTCCCCGGTGCTTAGTCCGGGCAGCGTGTAGAGCTCTCCCTACCTCCCTATATGCCACTCTGCCCCATAATATGCCTTTTAACCCCCTAAATGCCAGAGGGGTATAAGGCAATTCTGGAGGCAGAGTGGCACATGGAGGGCCAAAAGGCATATTATGGGGCACAGTGGCATATAGAGGGTTAAAAGGCGTATTATGGGGCACAGTGGCATATAGAGGGTATAAGGCATTTCTGGGGCAGAGTGGCAAGCCTGGGGGCAGATGTGCATAACTGGAGGGGCAGGTTGAAAAAAAGGAAATAAAAACAAAAACAACATATTTTTCTCAATCATAGCTTTTATTAACAAACAATTGTTCACATAGTTTAAATGAATTAACATTTACTAGTAAAACTTTTTTCCTATAGGGTCGTCTTATATTCAGGCTTTTTCTTTTTTTCATTAACTACCGTATTTGCTCGATTATAAGACGAGGTTTTTTTCAGAGCAAATGCTCTGAAAAATACCCCTCGTCTTCTAATCGGGGTCGTCTTCTAATCAGACCTCAAATAGAGGTCTGATTATGAGACTAAGATCCAGATACCCCGCACCGCTGCAGGGGACCTGGATCCTCCTGTCTCCCCCCCCCCACACACACTTACCGGTGCTTCCTGCTGTATTGCCGGGGCAGCAGGTTGACGACTACGCGATCCGCGTAGACAACGTCCGCTGCAGCCGGAAGGAGGTGTGGCTAGCAGCGGGGGTTTTCTGCGTCCGTCGCGGATACCTTCCCCGGTGCGGTGAACTCTGATTTCTGACAGCCGGGGAAGGTATCCGCGATGGACGCAGACAAACCCCCGCTGCCAACTCCACCTCCTTCCGGCTGCAGCGGAAGGAGACGTCAACCTGCTGCCCCGGCAATACAGCAGGAAATTGGAAGCACCGGTAAGTGTGTGTGTGCGTGTGTGTGTTAAATAGGGCATTTCTGGAATGCCTTATACCCCTATATGCCACTCTGGCACTTAGGGGGTTAAAAGGCATATTATGGGGCAGAGTGGCATATAGGGAGGTATAAGGCATTTCAGGAGGCAGAGTGGCGTTAAGGGGGCATTTAATAGAGCACTCTGCCTCCTGAAATGCCTTATACCTCCCTATATGCCACTCTGCCCCATAATATGCCTTTTAACCCCCTAAATGCCAGAGTGGCATATAGGGGTATAAGGCATTTCTGGAGGCAGAGTGGCACATAGGGGGCCAAAAGGCATACCATGGGGCACAGTGGCATATAGAGGGTTAAAAGGCATATCATGGGCCACAGTGCCATATTGGTGTGGCAAGCCTGGGGGCAGATGTGCGTAACTGGGGGACAGGTTGGAAAATACAAGGAAATAAAAACAAAAAAAATATTTTTCTCAATCATAGCTTTTATTTAAAAAAATAGTTTACATGAATTAACATTTACTGGTAAAACTGTTTTCCTTTAGGGTCGTCTTATATTCAGGCTTTTTCTTTTTTTCCTAATTTAATATTCAGATTTTGGGGGGTCGTCTTATAATCAGGGTCATCTTATAATCGAGCAAATACGGTATTTATTTGATCTATACCTGCAATGCTACATTTCATATATTATAATGGTATACCTGGAAATACAGGATTTGTATGTCTGATTCTGTTTATTTGATATATATACCTTCAGTGCTGAGATCACAAGTGAATTTCAATTGATCTATACATACAAAGCTGGGTTTGTGTGTTAATGTGTTGATCTATACCTGCTATCAGCAGCAGGATCTAATATATAAATATATATATATATATATGGGCAGCAGGGGCTAATAAATGGGTTTTAGATATTTGGACAGGGGCGCAATTTCAGTGCTTGCAATAGGCACTATTTTCAGTAGATACGCCTCTGGAGTAACATAAGTGTGATAGAGCACTTACAGTGCAGCTAGTCAGTGCAACTAGACTGCATTATCCATGGGGAAATTTGGCTGATTAATTAATTACCTGAAAGTAAACAGGAAATGATAGCAATATATTAAACAGAATATTTAAGAGTAAATTCATAAGTCCATTTAAGTACCGTACATATAAAACTGAAACCATCTAGAGTAAACTACATAGTATGCAGGAGTTGCCACACACTAGCAGCTTTTGCTGTTTTTCAAACTTCAAGGCCTTAATGTCCAGAAGGTAACCAACCATTTCCATGCCAGTGAGTACACATATAACACGTTACCGACTTTTGTATGCAATCACATGCTACTATTCACAAAGCAAGTCATATTTTCATTAACATATACCGTAAGTAGCTTGTAGGTTAATGCGAGGGCAGATTGACTTCACAATATTGTCTTCCCACATAAAAAGTTTAATACTGACAGTTTAATTACTCTTACATTATTTTTATTGTTAATATTATTTATTGTTTTATATAGCACCATCAGATTCCACAGCGCTGTACAAAGTTAGACATAACAATTAATATATAACATAACAAGATAACATACAGAAATTACATGTGAGAAGGACCCTGGTCAAATAAGCTTACAATCTAGATCTAGAATGTCATGGTTAATTTTCACTCAAAATGCTAATGACACATAAAAGTGTAGGCTCTAGTGGAACAGAACATGGGTTATCAAAATATACAAATGATTTAACCCCTTAGCGATCGATGATGTCTCTGGAACATCATGGTATTACGTAAGCTTAGAAAGCGATCTAAGATCACTTTGTTCACTTAAATGGTGTTGCTTTAATGCCACCATGTTGAGGCATTCAGTAACACTGGAAACTACAGCAGGGGCATCAATGTTCGCCATATACAATATACACAAAAAACCCACCCAGGACAGAGGAAGTCACAAGCACCATTGCCCATTAAAGAATAAAGAAGTTTCCAAGAGGATCTCACCAAACCCTCCTGAGGACTCTAGCTGCCTGAATACAAGTACTGCATTCAAACATGCAAGTCAATGAAGCCCAGCTTTCTAATCACAATGTGATTAGTAAAATAGAATAAAAAATTGAAAAAAATTAAAATAGCTAAAAAAATAAATACAAATTTGGTAACCATCAAGTACCAACAAAACGTAAAAATATTATTATAAAAAACTTTATTTTTATGAACAAGTGCTAAAATTAGCACTGTACCTTCCAAAAATCCTGGCATGGAAAGAGCTAAAATACTAACATTTGAAATACCCATAGGTTGTCTAGTTTAAAAAATGTATGGCTTGATTGGGTAAATTGAATTTGCTGGGTTCAAAGAGGTCCCAAATAGCACATGGGTGCTGACAAATCAAATGTCAAAATGAAAAGAAAAATAATACGCACCTCCCAAATGTGGCCTTTTAGCCCCCCAAACAACCTAACAAACCTGTGCATGGATGGTATCACTGTACTCATGAGGAAATATTGCTGAACAAATGTTGGGGTGTTGCTTGTCATTCACATATACCAACGGCTGTAAATTCATACCTATGGTACAATGTGTGTGGAAAAAACCCCAAAAATTACTACCACAAACTTTGACAAAGGCTAGCGGTAGAATTAGTGCATGAAAAGAGTAAAAATAAATACAATTTGAATTATCCTGGAGTGTCTAGCTTTGAAAAATATATGGTTTGGTCAAATAAATTGAATTGGTTGGGTTTAAAGATGTCCCAAATACGACATGGGGGCAGGATGAGCAGATGGTAAAATGCTAAATTGAAAAATGCACCCCCCCCAAATGTGGCCTTTTGGCCCTAAACAACAAGACAAACCTATGCATGGGTGGTATCATTATACTCAGGAGATATTGGGGTGTTGTTTGGCTGTAACATATACCAAAAGCTGTTCAGTCATACCTGTAGTACAATGTGTGTTAAAAAACACACACAAAATGACTACTACAAACTTTAACAAAGACCGCTTTAAATAGTCTTCAAAGATGTCCCAAAAAAGACATAGAGGCAGGAATGACCAAATGTCAAAGTTCAAGGTTGAAAAATGTGCACTTCAAAAATCTGGCCTTTTACATCGGAAACAATAAACCCATGCCCATACTCCAATCTAAGGAGTTGACGTCACTGCGATTATTGGGGAGGACGTCACCTCAGCGCCGCCATTTTGGTGAAAATTGCCGGGTTATCTCTGCAGAGATGTGGATGAAGAAAGCAGATACCAGATTAAGAATTGATGATTGAAGACAGAAGAGAGAAGAGAAAGTAGAAGATAGAAAATAAATATGAAGAAGATGCAAAACAAGATATGGAAGACGAAGATCCGGAAGCGGTCAGCAGAGCCGGCCTTAGGTGTTCTGGCACCCTGTGTGGACTACTCCTCTGGTGCCCCCCCATCCCCCAAAAAAGAAAGGAAAAAATCTGGTAACAAACAAATAGCTTTCATTAAACAAAACAGCTAATCTGCTGTAACAAAAACATTTTTTTAAATATTGAAAAATTGGACCCCAGAAAACATTTCCTTGGGCCCTGCTCCATGCTCCCTAGCATGCAAACCACACCAAAAAATAAATTGCCACACTGACTGCAGATTAGGGGAAGACTGAAAATCACATGTTAACTCAGCATTGAAGGTATAGATCAAATAAACAGAATCAGAAATACAAACCCTCTATTTGTAGGTATACAATAATAATGTATGGAAACAGAGCGTACCAGATACAGACCGACAGAATAACACACACCCAGCTTTGCAGGTATAAATTAATTGGAATTCACATATAAACTCAGCATTAAGGGTATAGATAACCCCCTAAATCTACCCCCTCTCCCCATCTACCCCCCTTCTTATCTGCCCCTTCTCACTATGTGCGCCCTTCTCAGTGTACCCCCACTCCCTCTTCTCACTGTTCCCCCCTCCTCACTTCTCAATATGTACCCCCTCTACCTCTTCCCACTATCTACCCCTCCCCTACTTCTCATTAGCTATCCCCTCTCACTATGTACCCCCTCTCCCCTTCTCACTATGTAGCCCCCTCCCCCTTTATCTCTATCTACCACCTCTGCCCCTTCTCACTGCCTTCCCCCCTGCCCCTTCTCACTGCCTCCCCCCCTCTGCCACTTCTCACTGCCTCCCCCCTCTGCCACTTCTCACTGCCTCCTCTGCCACTTCTCACTTCCCCCTGCCACTTCTCACTGCCCCCCCTCTGCCACTTCTCACTGCCTCCCCACCTTCTGCCCCTTCTCACTGCTCCACACCTTCTCACTATCTAACCCCCCCTCTGCCCCTTCTCACTATCTAACCCCCCTCTGCCTCTTCTCACTATCGAACCCCCCCTCTGCCCCTTCTCACTATCTACCCCCTCTCCCTACTTCTCATTATCCTTGCTTACCTTGTTGCCGGCGTCCGTATTTCCGCTCTGCCGTGATGCGTGCTTCACAGCTGAGTGCCGAAATCTGACGTCATATTCCGGCGCTCAGCAGGAAATACCGGCACCGTGACGGAGATTGATGCCTCGCATAGGAGAGTGAGGGGCGCCGAGCGGTTGCTGGAAACTTCATGAGTGACCGCTCGGCGCCCCTGCTTCTCCTCCGCATTAAATAACGTTTTTTTTTTTTTTTTTAAAAGACGATGTTTCTATTCCTGACTCCCGGGCAGGCGCCCCTGCTGCCACGGTGCCCTGTGCGGCCGCACAGGTCGCACACCCCTAAGGCCGGCCCTGGCGGTCAGCAGAAACAGCCGGCAGAGAAGGTAGGGAAACATCTAGAGAACATGAGAGTGAACAAGAATGAGAGTGTGAGAAAGTTAGTGAGAGTGTGATTATGGGTCCACGAATGTTGGACGAAAATTCAGAGCTTTTTGCTTTGTTTTTCTTCAATGGGGGGGTCTGGCCTCCTTTTCTGGGTTTTGCACGAATCGCCAAATTTACCAAAATTCTGTAAATTTGCTATTCATACAAATCCGAATGCACAAGTCTAATATATAACTTGTGTGGGTACACTAAATGAGACATAAGAAAATTACAGAGCACTGCAAAAATGTTAAAACAGTCCGGCCCTAAGAACATAATCCAGTTAATTTAAATTAAGGACTCTGTATCTTTCAGTAATTTTTGTAACTTTCACCAGTTGTGGTTTTCTGTCTTTGGCAAGAGATATAACATTTCTACATCGTTTTCTGATTAACATTTACTATTTAAAAGCAAGAAGCATTAATATTTCAATTAAAAATGTTTCATTCCACAGTATGAATGGTGGCTGACTGCAATTGCATGCACATTCTCTGGTAAGTAAGAGTCTTTTTCTGAACATCCATGTACACATTACTCTTCTAAGGCCTTTGCCCATCTGGTTGATGTTAGGCAACAGCAGCCTGTCATGTGTATTGCTGCCACAAGGCAAGGCACAGATGCAGTCCCCATCAAAGGATCAGTAGATGACCTAAACCCTCCTGCAAACCAATGGCCAGATAGGGGCCGCAGGTGCAGGGATCACCATGGTGACAGGAGGCACAGACGTGGGCAATAGACCAGCCACAGTATGGCCCATATGGGATGTCCCTTACCTCACCTGGCCCATCAACCCAGACATATGCCTCCCCTTCCACTCAGATGGTAATGAATATCCGGGCGCCCACAGGGACTATTCCTCCCCTGTGTCTTCACAGCTATATAGGGGAGGGCTGGCAGCCTACGGCCCCGGGGGCAAGTCTAGTCAAGAGGCCCATTGTGCCACTGAATCAGCCCACCATCCATACATATCTTTTCCTGAGTGATGTAATGTAATGGGATTGGGAGTACATCAGTAGACTAATAGACCCAAACACACACACCAGGACAGGCTCTGCCACACAGACACCCAGACATGCCCCCAGCCTGCCACTCGCTTTAGTATTGATTTATGAAATGGCCCCAGCTACCCCCCTTGTGTTTTGATGCTGCCAGCGTAGATAAAATGCTGCCCTGCAGTATGGGGGATGTATATCTAACTAGTTGGCTTGTTCCATGAGTCTATACATCCTCCATACTGCAGGGCAGCATTTTATCTATGCTGGTCAGCAGAATGTAAAAGTTATATGTGTCCACAAAAACATGGCTGATGTGGTCACCCTAATGCCCCAACACCCTTGTGTATTGCCCCCAGCTAGCCCACATTGTATTTAGTATTGATTTATGTGATGCCCCCAGCCAGCACCCCCTTGTGAATTAATGCCCGCCCCCCCTTAGTATCATGTCAGCCCGGGCCCAGCCCGCCCCTGCAGCTACACCACTAGCCACCTCAGCTGTAGCAACAGCTCTAACACCAACCACTGCATTTCAATGGTCTGTTGCAGCTGCTCAGCCAGGTAGCCTTGATAAACTGTATATTAACATTCAATGGGAGTGTTAAACACAGGAGTTTAACCTTCGCAGCAACATGCAGTAGTACCTCCAACTGGTTGCATGATGTGTCCAAGTGTTCCTAGTAAAATACCTTGGGTTGTCTTGTCTCCAAAAATATATACTTTTTTGGGAGGTTTTGAGACATGGGCTTCTAAAGAGTTCCAAATGATACACAGGTATGTTCTGCCCCACAACTTCCAAAACTCATACAAAAAAAACCTACGTATATGGGATATTTCTATAATCTTTTGGTGAGTTTCTGCAGTTACATGTAATCTGTGCAAACAATCCTAAGAAACATGATGAAAAAAACCAAAGGGAATTAAACTTTTGCGATGTTTTAGATATTTTGAGCTGTGGGTCCCAAATAAGACATAGTCTTTAGAAAATAAAATTTTAAACTTTGGGGAATGGGTATGTTCCATTTTTTGCCTCAAACTTTCTAAACCATAAAAAAACTGTGCTTGCTGAGTTTTTTCAAGTATTTGTGGTATTTTGGTCAAGTGAACTGGTTTGGGGGCCATTTTTTATAGTAAAATATAAGTAAAAAGATTTTCTTGTCCACAAAGATGAACACGAAGAGTTGGCTGGCGCCCAAGTCTAGTTTTTGGGTACAATGCACCATCAGTAAAGAAGGTGTTAAAACACATGCAATTGGCTGTATACTCCTATTGGAAAACAACAACGGTTGTTGTTAACGTATTTTAGATGCATACAAGCCAACATATCCAATGTCAAAGCAAAGCATGGCAGAAGAAATCTTTAGTTTAGGCTGCCTTCTCCTGCACCGATTAAGAGTAACCACAACCAATAAATGTGCTGGCAAGGTAAGAAAACTTTTAGATGTTTATTTAGTGATGAAACAAAATGTCCTTTCATATGGGAACAATTTGTATTTTGCCTGTTGTGTTCCTTTAGGCTATGATTATGCTTTTCCTGTCAGAATGTACTGAAAGTGTATAAAATGCTAATAATATCCCCAGGGCAGCCTTACTGCTATGTGGTGTCCACTAGCTTTCCACACTTTCTTATATCCAACCCCTCTGGAGTAATGACACTAAATGCAAGGAGAATTCTGCCACATGAGAGGCTACACAAAGATTCAGTATTTGTTTTAGGGTAATTTCTGAGAGTATTTTCCTATACATACAGACAATAATCTGTTTGGCTTTTAATAATACCATGGGAATCACTTGAGAATACATTTTAATATTCAATCAGCCAAAAGGATATTTAAGACCTTAAAACAATAAACCAATAAAAAAAACCACACATATCATTAATCTGTTATAATCAACAGATATCACTCTTAAAGTACACATGAAATAGATTTTAACCCCTTTGTGACAATGGCAATTTTATTTTTTGTCCCCTTCGTGACAATGACCGTTTTAACATTTCTGCGGTGTTCATGTTTAGCTGTATTTTTCTTCTTTCCCATTTACTGAACCCACACAAGTTATATTTTTTTCAGGACAAGAAGGGCTTTCTTAAGGTGTCATTATTTTGATTGTATCATATAAATTACTATAAAAAGTATAAAATATGGTGAAAAATTGAGAAAAAGGGCTTTTTCTGACTTTTACTTGAAAATGTTTTACTCATCTATAAAAGCTAACGAAAAAACCTGCTAAATAGATTCTACTATTTGTCCTATGTTTAGAAATACCGAATGTTTTATGCTTTTTTTTTGCACATTATAGGGCAATAATTACAAGTAGCATTTTGCTATTTCGAAACCATTTTTTCCAAATCTAGTAATTCTGCCCCATATTCTATTTGGAACATCAAAACAGCAATTTATCCATCAACTCATATATTTTGGA
Organism: Sceloporus occidentalis; assembly: GCA_023333645.1. Classification (NCBI taxonomy): domain Eukaryota; kingdom Metazoa; phylum Chordata; class Lepidosauria; order Squamata; family Phrynosomatidae; genus Sceloporus; species Sceloporus occidentalis. The sequence goes on along the minus strand of JALMGF010000017.1, from coordinate 6,929,129 downwards.
AAACTAGACACTCACCGATTGATTTCACTTGTCCTGAGAAAGCCGACTTGGCGAAACGTGTCAGAAGGATCATATTGGACATTTCTACATTTAACCTTTGGTGGACATACACGCTCTTATATGCACTTTGTGCATAGACTAACTGTGAGTGCATTTTTACCGGTTATACCTCAGTTTGTTTTTATAGATTCTACACGAAGACTATTAAAAATACCATTTCACTTTACTCTGATGGGTCTGAATCATCTATACCATTTGTGAGTGCAATCACATCACTTACACTTAATATTGACTATACACCCTGCACTATATTGTATTGTTTTTTTCCCTTACATGTACCTGCACCCCATATACTGGTTTATCTGAAAACTAGACACCCCAGGGTATTTAAAATGCTAGTATTTTAACTCTATCTGTGCACTAAATCTACCACCAGTCTTTGTCAAAATTTGTGGTAGTAATTTGTTTGTGTTTTTTTCACAAACATTTTACTTCAAGTATGAATTTACAGCTCCTGGTATATGTCACTGTCAAACAACATCCCAATATGTGTTCAGCAATATCTCTGAGTACAGTCATACTCATGCATGGGTTTGTTGGGTTATTTGTGTGGTAAAAGGCCACCATTGAGAGGTGTAATTTTTTTGGAATTTGGACATTTGGTCAGTCTGTGCCATGTCCTATTTTTGGGATGTCTTTGAATCCATTAACTGCTGGGCACACGAGTTAGACCCATTTAAAGCTGGTTCATACATCCATCAAGTGAACCGTAGGGACCAGGATGCACTTCCTAGTCACCATGGGAACCTAGTAGCAGGGTTTTGTGAAACCCTGCTCTGTAATGTATCTATCGTATGTTTTTTTCAATGCTTAACAATAGTTTAGGATCGTCATACCCGTATTTGCAACTATCAGCTCTCAAAGCTATATCCCATCCTCATGACATTGGATATTGATGAATTGAAGAACTGCTTCCTATATAGGTCTACGGAGAGAGAAGATATTGCTTAATTTTAATGTTGTTTTATTAATGATTTTTGATTGCTTGATGATATTGGAGAATCAGAGGTGCACTCAAAATAAATAGAGATCCCCACCGCATTTTCTGCTCTTCTGCCATGTAATTTATTTAAGGATTGTGTCCAGATTTTAGCATTATTGTGCTTAATAATAGTTTTTGTTTTTGCATGAATATTTTTTCTAATGAAAAGGCACTTTCAGTAGTGGTAAATATCTTGAGATGTGGTTGAGCTTGAATCTTTGTAAGAACATTGACATCACTCAGTGGTGCGCTCTCTCCAATACTGGCCATATATGGGGCTCACGAACAGACTTACTTTGATGATCCCCTTTGCTCTGCAGTATTAAGAACTGGAGTGGGGAATGTGTGGCACTTGTGCACTGCGGTCTCTATGAACCCATGGACTCAACTAAAAAACCATGGCAGACATCAAAAAAAGGCCACCAATTTAAAATATTGCTTACATTTTTTAATAATTTAAAAATAAAAAAAAAGATAACAAACTCTAAATATGTTTTAAAATTGGAAACTTTTGGTATAAATACATTATTTGGATAATGGGATGAAGGTAAGCCATTGTTTATTTGGACCATTTGTTTAATTGTATGACGTGGCAGTCATTATGATTAGATCACACCCCTGACTCACATCAACTGTCATGGAAGCACCTTTAATTTTCAGATATTTTTTTTGTTTTGACAGCTTCAATGTTGTCATAGAAGCCGCATGATGTAGCTTTGACGTGAGTGCACCACTGCAGGGGTTAACATTCCACAATCAAACTCAGGGAGCTATATGCAATGTGGCTTCAGAAATCTGGGACCTGTCCCTGAAGCTGCCTATGGTAGCTGGAACATGATCACCAGTAAAACTGTGATTGTGTGTTTAATGCTGTATGATCACTCTCATAGGAGCAATTGTGCAGTTTCTTTCCACAAAAAGTCTAACCTGCTGTGGGAAGGAAGGTCAGTGTTTCTAGAAGCTAAAATACACAGATAAGGCTGGGAAGGGGGAAAGGTGCCACTATGGAGGATCACCATAGCTGGCCCTGGAGGTACACTTTGCCAGCTATGTGAGACCTAAACAGCTGGCAACTTAGGGGCTAAAACCCCCAAAGGGAATCAGTAGTCAGAAAAACATAAAAAGGTAATAAATGCAAAATAATGAAAATGAAACACATGCAAAAATTGTTGCAATTGTAAAAAAAATAGCATAGTCTGTAAAGGAGGAACCACAGTCAGCCCTGGAAGCTTCACCAAGCCAGCAAGCTGACAAATATGCAAGGTGGGCAAGGCAGCAGATGTGTTCTGCTAAACAAATCTCCTGCAAGCCAAGGAGCAGGAGTTGGGAAAGGGGTAAATGCATATGAGGGGATTCTGTAGAATTGTGCCTCTTTTCTACCAGCTGCATAAATTACATAATAGCATGGAAATTACCATAAACATAGAGGATGTTATTTTTATCTATATAAAGCATGTTCTAGACTGTAAAAATAGAATTACATATTCAAATTGCAGATTCACTGCACCCGACCAATAGTGTGTGTGTACATCTGCGTGTATAAACACACACAGTGTATTATGAATGTAATATTCTTTATTGTTTTGTACATGCATATTTCTCATTACTCCCTGTATGTCTTGGGCACCTGAAATGTTGGCGGTTATGAAAAAGGGATGAATCCACAAATCCAGGCCAAAGGCGGCCAGTTGGCTAAATGACTGGCATAAACTATCTACTTAAACAGAGTGTGTGAATACTTGTCAGTGACAACACCTCTGCATTAGGAAGATAAATAAAACATTTTGCTAAAGGGCATTAGATTTATAAGCACCAGTATCAGGGTAACTTAATAGCACCGTTGATCATTGGCAGGTTGGAGAAATGAACAAGCCTATTACTTTTCAAAGTTTTGCTCACGTTTTTGCGGCTGAAATGGTCAATGTTATCATTACACAGTTCCACTTAGAGACAGGGAAGATCCTAATAACATCATCCGAAGAAACGAATGGGAAGGACAGAAACAGTGCTCGACCTGCTAACGTTCATGCTAAACTAAGGGGACACAGTAGACGAGCGCTGGCCGACACAGAGGCGGGAATAGGCATCAGCGCGGGGCTGCGGTGTGCGGTCACCGGTTACCTACAGTGTTCCAAGGAGAGGGGGCGTGGTATTCGGAGATCGATATACGTAGTGTTAGAATCTTTTTTTTGTGTCTTCTCTCTTTTTAAACGCTTAACGGGCACCAAGTAAGCGTGTCTGAACCACAACCTGCCGTAGATTACACATGCGCAGTTCTCCCTCTCTTACATGTAGTTTGAACCGAGGTATTAGAGCGACTGTATCGAAATGTTTGGGGTTTTATTTTCTTTTTAAATTACTCAGGAGCGCCATCTGTGATGTCTTGGCTACACTTTACAGTTCGAGACAACTTGCTTTTTGCCTTATAATTTCCACGCACGATTCAAGTTAACCGTTTGCGTGCCGTAATTTTATACTGTTTAACCCTCAACACAATTACAAGAAAGCGTGTACCTTGTAGTTTACCTACTGCTTCCAAGTTGGATATTTGGACGTTTAACCTCTACCACAGACTCGCCATGCCAAGCCGCCTGTGCAAGTAAACACATTGTACGTTGTGAGAGTCATAAACACATACCGACATGCCCGCATGTGCTCTCTGGTGCCATGTTAAAGGCAGACACAACGAGTCGTGATCCTGTCACAAATTAACAGAATGTGTTGGCTTAGATGTGTATGACTTAGTGTTTGTCGCTAAAGTCACTGATGCCAAATACCGAATTCTGCTGTACTTTGTGCCTCTATGGCGAGTTTCCGCGTAGGGGGTTTTCAAACGCGTTCCTCTCCCACCTGTATGTGCACCGACCCTGGGGACTGGATGTGTTTTAAGCCTTTCGCAGCTCTTAACTTGATAAAAAAAATAATGCACATTCCCTTGCTTTGTGTATCCCTCAAAACTGGTTACGGTCTAATATTGAAAATATAAATACTGCATTTTGGCGCGTATTATCTCCTTAGACGATCGGGCATGGCATGGTACATGTATAAGAAAAATAAATATACAAGCTGGGGAATGTTTTAAACCCTATATATATATCAGTGTGTTGGGGGCTTTCTTTTCTCACTACACCGATTTATACCAGCTCTCTCGAAACGTCTTATTAGACAGTAACCAGCATTATTCGGGGCAGCGCAGTCTCTCTCAGTCCGGGGACGTGTTCTGGCGGTTAGCTGGGACCCCCGGCTATTGTGGGAGTTGCAGCCAATGGTATGGCAGCGGGTTGGAGAGGTGGAAGTTCAGCCGTGGGGCATGCACACTCCTGGGGGCTGACACTGTCCCGATGCTACACAAGTGGGTGGTCATCGTTAATAAATAAGGTTTTATGCGATTCCCATTCTAGCTGTCCCGGGGCCTCTCTTTCTTCGAACCCATTCAGCTTTCTATACGATAAAAGAAGGAAACGGTACAGAACAAGCGGCTAATCTAGCGTGTCCTGTATGAATCCGTTATCTCAAATTAGTTTACTATTCAAAATTTATTGCAGAGGCACTGCATAAACAAGTGTGATTATCCCAGCTCCAAATTTACAATCATCAATGTTCAAATTATCAAAACATATTTTAAGGATCAATAAATTATCTAATATGAATTTCAATTTGTAATTGTACATGATTTTTTTTCTGCACGCTATTAACGTTCTACAACAAAAACAAATTTGTCGTTATAAGGCAGACCAAGCGCCAAATATGTCCAATATTTTATTTATGTATTTAAATAACGAGGGTAAGTTAGAAGGAGGACACGTTTTTCTTTTCTGCCAGCGGTCTGTCTGCTCTTTAATTTGTACTAATCCCTGGCACAATGTTTCTAACGAATTCCATGTGTGGCGGTTAGAGACTGTCAGAAAAGAATGAAAAAAATCGTGCTAAAAAGACATGAAAAGTACTCGAGGTTCACGACTATATGGAGAAAAAAAGTCACATGAAATATGTCCTGTTAAATGACAAACTCCAAAAACAAAGTGCTCGAAAACTTACAATTTTGTTTCAATTTGAATGACATTCTCCACTCTTTGCATCTTAACCTCTGGGGGCTTTACCATTTTTGCTGTGCTTTCATGAATTTAAACGAACCTCACCTCTTTAAAAGTAAAAATCCCAACCATTTTTCCTTCCTCAATTAGGTTAATAAAAACAAACAAGACTGAAAGTGATTTTCTTTCTAATGTAAAAATGTAAAACGTTCATGCACATAATTATTGTATAACATTTTGAGACACGGTACTGAGATATTTGTATACCGTATTTAGAAAATATGTACTGTTTTTTACCAATATATATATATATATTATATATATATATATTATATATATATATATATATATATATTATATATATATATATATATATATATATATATTATATATATAATTTCATCTTCTGATGATATCTGACCTCTGTTAAAAGCATTCGAAAAATTCTGAGTAGCAATCAAGCAATACTGATGGAACTGCAGCGCCACCGCTTGTTTAATGTAGGTACTGCAAGACTTACGATGCCTGAACTAATCAGATCCAGCTATAAATCAATAGGCTGGATAATGCACGGACCCAAATTATTGAGGTCTTGCTGCTCTGGTCCAAATATCTTCACAGTGAATCATCAGTTCATAAATTAGTTAATAAAACCAGAGATATGTCTGAAAATAATTTGAAGCTCTGAAATAGTCGCAAAGATCATGGCTGATAAATCATTCACAGCACCCCCTGCTAATTAAACACCACATATTATCCTGTTTCTTGCTGGGCCTTTTGCTCATGCACAATTTAAAATACCCTATTTAATAGACATTTATTGCAATAAAGTTTTACTTTAAATCGACAAGATCTTCTCTGCAACCCGGGAACTAGTTGACAACGCACACCGTGAGTCTGTTTTAAATACCTTATTGTGATCACCGCATTTTGTTATTTAATATACAGTTAGTATGTATTTATAAATAGCATGTTTCCCAGCAATCATCAGATGGTAGGTTCGACTTTAGCACGATATGTCATCTGTGCTTGTCTTGGTCTTGATGCTAAACACTTCATGATTATCAACACGAATTAAAATGAGCTCTCACTTTATGAGCATATGTGTGCTGCATGTTTTCTTATAGTTTTGACTTTTGCCATAAAGCTTATTCCAATCAGTCTCCATCCTGTCATTAACCACACCTAAAATGTGTTTATTGAAAAAACTTTTGAATTTAGAAATGTATTGGGTTAATGCAATAGTAGTTTAGCTTTATTAGCCATTTCTGGGTTTAACCTGTCTTTTGAGGTAAAATATTGTGGTGATTTTGTTTTTTAAATACCCTTATTACATTTTCAGCTATTTTCTATTTTTATTTTTTTCTAAGGCACGGGATGTCTTAATTTTTTTTAATTAACACATTAAGAAATTAAACTGTTTGTGTTAAGTACTTTGTAATAAACTGCACAAATGATCAATATATAATATAGTAATCTATTTTAACATGTGTATATATGTGTGTATATATACATATACTATGTGCATAAACTCAACATTAATATATAATTCCAATACGTGTAAACAAAAATATTACATTAATCTATCTTTTTACTGTTACAGCTGAATACTCATTTAAAACTGCTACTTTACAATTGCCTTTACTGAACAACTGCCTCATATTTTGTGAGTTTATTTCTGTGTAAAATATTTTAAACTATTGTTCTACTGGAATACAGATTGTTTAAAAAAATAATTTACAAGGTTCTCCCTATACTAGTTCCATTGTTTTTGAGTGCTATGGTACTAGATCTTGACACTATTCTGTATGAATCATGCAACGAGAAGCATTTGTTATCAAGTGACTGCATGAAGTGCAGTTATAATTTCTTAAGGGAAGTACACATTTAAATAGGATTGTTAAGATGGTCGACAAGTGTGTTGTAATCAAAAATAGTAATTGGCACTATCATTTCTTCAAGTGCAACATTACAATTAAACTCCCCTTCTCATTTGGATTTCCTTTCTTTACTCAATTCATACAAAAGCATGCTTGTATTTTAATATATTCTGTAATAGTGGATTTATTCAATACCTTATTGAATAGGATAGCTAGTAATTATGATAGTGTGTATATAGAGAGATTTGTACATATTTGTTATATTTATAATAAAAACTTGCTGTACCAGTTTTAGTAAATTAGTAAAAAGCAATGTATTCATTGTTTACACCGTATCAGGACATAGTAAGTAAATGCATATTATCCATTATGAAATGATGCTTATTTTTAAATTTGTGTGTGAAATTTTAACACTGCGATTTATCAACATTTATGTTAAAAGGAATTTTAAATCTAAATCAACAACTTAGAATATAACAAGATTTTTTTGTTTGTTTGATATAATTTCCATAAAGTGCCAATACTGAAAGCCAGGTAGCCTTTTTAAAACACTGGAACTGTAGCTATGTGACAGCCGTAGGGACAGCAGGCAGCAACAAATATATATAAAATACAGGGCTTGACAGCCAAAATAAAGCAGTGTGTGCTACCTCACTGAACAAAACAAGTTAAAAAGTTGACAGCTGTGCATTTTGTTTTAATAAAAATAATTACATTTTGTATATTATAGATAATAATATACATTTGTTTAATACATCAAACATATGTGCACAGATGTCCATAGTTATTTAGTTGTGTAACTCACACAGTATGTGCCAGTTGTGAAAGTCACCAAAACCTTGATGTAGGCATATTTACCCAGTGGACACTTCTCTTATGATGATTTCCATCGCATCCATCAATAAAACAAAAATTACAAGAGACAGCAAGATTGGTGCTCTCCTTCAATGACAGAACACACCACCACCTGTCAGTTTGATTTAAGTTTCCCAGCACTTAAGGTGTTGCATTAATGTTAATGCCAACTCACTCAGAACTACTCTATTTCGTTAACTAATTCAGTCACTTGGTTGTATCGGTTAGAGTTAAAGGAAAGTAAATTGATGAGATAAAAACTTAATTTCATTACAGCTACCCCTATTTGTGCATATGTGCAAGTGGGACTCTATTCTCCAAGAGAAGCTTCAGTAGTTAGCCACAGTACTGGAGTATGCTGATACTTCTGCATTTTCATCTGTTTATTAGAGATGGTAATGTGGGTTGTTAAGAGGCTTGGTGAGATATGTAATCGTTTTTTTTTTTGGAGGGAGTCTATATCTGCTTGGGAACAATGAGATCAGATAATTAAAAACTGACCCGTTTTACCTGCCAGTCAGGATAAGTCTCCCAAAAGAGGATGGGATGCACGAGTCATACAAGATAGCATTCAAAATACAAAAAGAGAGGGCAAGGAGCCCAGGAAAAATTGTGATTTGACACAAATGAACACGCTAGTGATTCAAATGTTCTATCAAAATATGGAGCAGAATTTCCTAGTCTTTCAATATAATAAAATGCCACAGTTGGTGTGGCTTTATTCGGTCACATAAATCCAACATTTTACACTTTATTCACTATTTATAATAACAATCTCAAAACTATTCTCTAGGTACATTATGTGTTATATATGGAGATGCTGGTGCAAAGCTTTAAAATAAGTCTTTTTTCAGCACAGCAACCCATAAAATAAAGAACCCTGGGGTGTTAGGCTTTGGGGCTCATTCACAGGCCTGCACCCTCATAGTTATGCCAATGTGCAGAGATTACCCTTGATATCAAACAGATTTTGTTATTGAGAATAATGAATAGTCCTAACCTCTGCTGAACTTCTCAAGATTTGTTTTTGTAGTTTTAACCACTTAGAAGTCATTGTTAAAGAAAATCACCTGTTTAGTCTTATCTTTAAACTTGCTAGGTTGGTAACTTTATATATCTGAACTGGAAAGGCACTGATGAGATGAATAAATAGATTTTATACTAACATCAATGACATAGCCAAAAATGAAGTGTTATGGGTAATTGCATTCCTCCATGTTCTTTATTTTATTATAGATGGGTTAGATTAGATATAATACATATACATTCCTGCAGTTGTAATTGAATAATGCATATTACATTATTTTATAGAAGTGGTTTTTAGAACACTCTCACTTCTACCCATAACTTTAAACATTGCTATTTGCATGAATATATAATGAAATGCTTATATTTTTGATTAAGCTTCATAGCATTTTATGTATCTTCTCAAATGGGTATTCCTGTGGGAAGTGATTCCACAGTATAATTATACTGTTACAAGCGGTGACTGTTATTTATGTACATGATTTGCCGAAAAGCTTTTTTAGGCCACGAAAAACTGTTAAAAACACATTTTGTAATTTTTTTGTTGTGCCCAAGGGCTGTTATGAGATTTGAATCATTGATATTTGTAAGAATAAAAATGTGAACTGCTCTACATAAATACATTAATTCCCTTCATTTTTTAGAAATTATGTTCTGCAAATATTTATGCGAATTCTCATGTAAAAATTATTTTTAAATTGTTATAAAATTAAATATGTTAAATTCTAGGCAGTATAATGTAGTACATTGTCTTTGTGATTCTGACCAAATATTGATATTAAAGAGCATCTGCCAGATTTCAATCCTTGATTTTAAAATTCATTAAATATAAGAAACATATGCAGTATTGCTTAAATAAGCAATACATTTGTAATTAAAAGATTCCATATGTATGCCATGGGACCAGCTATCTTAACTTCCCATTCTCAGGATTTGCATGATTATTCCTTCCCATTGTTGTGTCTGTCATATTGTCACATTTTCCCACACTTAGCTATAGTGAGTTGGGATGTCTTTCTTGTGGTTTGGTGCTGCTTAGTATATTGTAACATACTAAACACTTGTTAAGCTTATGCATCTACACTAAGAAATTTTCTAGTTGTAATTCTGAGGAATGAGAAGGTATTCTTCATGACCAACAAATGTATCATCTCCACTCTCTTCTGATAATTTGCCAATTTTTCTACAGCACAAAATATACATTTTAAGTCAATAAAAGACATAACCTTAAGATAATCTTTACTTTGGGTAGCGAGAGTAGCCGTCCAGCAAAAGGGACTGAGCTGGCCCTGCTAAATGCATAATTCAGAGTGTAACGAGACACATTGATTTAACTGTGCATTATACAGAGCTAGCCAAACTTTTCCACACATGTGTACAGTCATCTGAACAGACCTCTGCCTGGAGTGTTTGCCAAGTCAGTGCTGGAGCTGACTGGAGGTAAGTATATCACATGCAAACTCCTGCACAGTATATAGATGCAGGGCGCAGAAAGAGGCAAATTCATATGGGGGTGCATTTGCAAGGGGGACATGACTGGAGTGTCCATTTAAACACTTGAAAATACAAATCTTCTGCAAACTCCATTCATTGAATAGACCCATTTTGTTTTAATGGCCAGTAGGTAACAACAACTTGTTTTTATCATCGACACAAAGTAAATCTTAATATTTTGAAAAAGCATAACATTCATATTTTTCTAGGTAAGCTATAAAAGCTTATAATGATGTGCATTAAATAAATTTTAAAAAGCGCATTCACGTTAAATATAAAAGGCTGGTATAGAAAAGGGCGAAAAAAAAGAAAAGGGTGTTCCCCAAATCATTCCCATAAAGTTAGAAGCATAACATTGTCCAAAATGTCTTGGTATGCTGAAGAGGACATACCAAGACATTTTGGACAATGCTATGCTTCCAACTTTGTGCGAACAGATTGTGGAACACCCTTTTCTAATACAGCATGACTGTGCCCCAGCGCACAAAGCATGGTTGGAATAGTTTGGTGTGGTAGAGCTTGACTGGCCCGCCCAGAGCCCTGGCCTCAACCCCATTAAACATGTACGGGATGAACTGGTATGGAGATTGCGGGCCAGGCCTTCTCCAACATTAGTGCCTGAACTCACAAATGCTCTACTGGATAAATGGGCATAAATTCCCGTAGAAAACCCCCCAAATCTTGCTGAAAGCCTTCCCAGAAGAGTGGAAGCTGTTATAGCTGCAAAGGGGGGACCAACTTCATATTAATGTCTATGTATTTAGAATTTAATATATATATAAAATATATCCACACATACACACTATATGGACAAAACAGGGACCAACAGGGACTTCTGTGACACATATACTGTGTGTATATATATATATATATATATATATATATATATATATATATATATACACAGTAAATGTGTGTATGGTTTTAGTAAAGCATTACGGTTGAGATTAATGGAATCTTTAAAACACATTATACTGTTCAATCATCAAAATATTACAATATCCATCTTATTTGCATAATGCTTGGGAGCAATTACCACTGTCTTTGAATGAAGTCTTTGCCTCAACATACATAGGGGATACCTTATTGTTGCTATATTATGAGTCTATGCCTTCTGTGATGACTTAGATCACTTAATTTATGATTACCATCCTAATTAAACAATTTGCATTAAATGGGGTAATGCATATTTTGTCTATATTGATATAGAGGCACAAAGTGGTTTTGATACTTCTATTCAGCTCAGTTTACATGGATCATATAACCACAGGATTATATGTGTTCGTATTATTCAATTCAGAGTCAGTTAAAAATATGAGTTTCCAACACCAGAAAATCAAATATCTCGAATCAAATGTCCGGCAGGTGAACAAATCTCTTCTTAAATTGTATTAGTGTATATCCAATGCAGTTACAACAGTACACATAGAAAAATCAGAAGGCTCTAACCTGGGTGTTCCTCTTTAACCCCTTTAACGGAAGTTGTCCCTAGAAGAGAACAAATTACATATCTGGTACTTCTTTGTTAACAAAATGCTAATCGTAACAACCACGGGGGCACTGTTGCTGTCTACCCAGAAGTCCAGGCTAAGAAGCAACAATTAGAAAGACGCAAGACCCTATCCAGCCTGTGATCACTCTTATGGTAGAGATCATTAAGGCTTAAGTCTGCAACAACTGGTTTAGCTGTGATTGCGTTCCAGCTGGTATAGGCAGCTTCGGGGACCAGCCTCCATGAGAATCGCGCAGTGTTAACCCCTTCAATGCCACAATCAGGTCTATGACACAGTTTGGAAACTGTAATGCATATGTTCTATTTTTGACCCTGCAATGTCCAAAGAACATGCTCTATCCATGAATGTTGGGCATTGCAGTACTTCGGGTTGTTGCTGTAACCTGAGAAAGAAATCTACTGAAATGCACAAAGGCTGGCCCAAGTAGTCAAATCCAGCAGACAAGCTACTGTAGCTCAAATTGCTGAAAAGGTTAGTGCTGGTTCTGATAGAAAGGTGTCAGAAAGTGCATCACAGTCAGTTAAAAATATGAGTTTCCAACACCAGAAAATCAAATATCTCGAATCAAATGTCCGGCAGGTGAACAAATCTCTTCTTAAATTGTATTAGTGTATATCCAATGCAGTTACAACAGTACACATAGAAAAATCAGAAGGCTCTAACCTGGGTGTTCCTCTTTAACCCCTTTAACGGAAGTTGTCCCTAGAAGAGAACAAATTACATATCTGGTACTTCTTTGTTAACAAAATGCTAATCGTAACAACCACGGGGGCACTGTTGCTGTCTACCCAGAAGTCCAGGCTAAGAAGCAACAATTAGAAAGACGCAAGACTCTATCCAGCCTGTGATCACTCTTATGGTAGAGATCATTAAGGCTTAAGTCTGCAACAACTGGTTTAGCTGTGATTGCGTTCCAGCTGGTATAGGCAGCTTCGGGGACCAGCCTCCATGAGAATCGCGCAGTGTTAACCCCTTCAATGCCACAATCAGGTCTATGACACAGTTTGGAAACTGTAATGCATATGTTCTATTTTTGACCCTGCAATGTCCAAAGAACATGCTCTATCCATGAATGTTGGGCATTGCAGTACTTCGGGTTGTTGCTGTAACCTGAGAAAGAAATCTACTGAAATGCACAAAGGCTGGCCCAAGTAGTCAAATCCAGCAGACAAGCTACTGTAGCTCAAATTGCTGAAAAGGTTAGTGCTGGTTCTGATAGAAAGGTGTCAGAAAGTGCATCACAGTCAGTTAAAAATATGAGTTTCCAACACCAGAAAATCAAATATCTCGAATCAAATGTCCGGCAGGTGAACAAATCTCTTCTTAAATTGTATTAGTGTATATCCAATGCAGTTACAACAGTACACATAGAAAAATCAGAAGCCTCTAACCTGGGTGTTCCTCTTTAACCCCTTTAACGGAAGTTGTCCCTAGAAGAGAACAAATTACATATCTGGTACTTCTTTGTTAACAAAATGCTAATCGTAACAACCATGGGGGCACTGTTGCTGTCTACCCAGAAGTCCAGGCTAAGAAGCAACAGTTAGAAAGACGCAAGACCCTATCCAGCCTGTGATCACTCTTATGGTAGAGATCATTAAGGCTTAAGTCTGCAACAACTGGTTTAGCTGTGATTGCGTTCCAGCTGGTATAGGCAGCTTCGCGCAGTGTTAACCCCTTCAATGCCACAATCAGGTCTATGACACAGTTTGGAAACTGTAATGCATATGTTCTATTTTTGACCCTGCAATGTCCAAAGAACATGCTCTATCCATGAATGTTGGGCATTGCAGTACTTCAGGTTGTTGCTGTAACCTGAGAAAGAAATCTACTGAAATGCACAAAGGCTGGCCCAAGTAGTCAAATCCAGCAGACAAGCTACTGTAGCTCAAATTGCTGAAAAGGTTAGTGCTGGTTCTGATAGAAAGGTGTCAGAAAGTGCATCACAGTTTGTTGTGTATGGTGCTGCGTAGCAGCAGACCAGTCAGGGTACCCATACCGACCCCTGTCCACTGCTGAAAGCACCTACAGGTGAGCATAAGAACTGGACGACAGAGCAAAGGAAGATAGCCTGATCTAATGAATCACATTTTCTTTTACGTGGATGGCAGGGTACATGTGCGTCACTTACCTGGAGAACACATAACACCAGGATGCATCCATGGAGAACAATCCTCACAACATATGAGATGTTTCCAAAGTCAGGACAAATACCTAAATACATTTTGCCATTTGCACTGACTATGTGTAGTTTTTATTGGTAAAACCATGGAAAATTGGGCTTATTCTTCCCCACTTTTTTATAGTTTGTTTCATACAAAATTATGTTTTTTCAATAGAAAAGCCCTACTTGTCTTTAAAAAAGATAATATATAATTTGTGGGAGTACTCTAAATTAGTTAGTTGGAAATCCCAGTTAAATAAAGACATAGCGAAAACACAAAAATGGTTCTGGTTGTTTCTGGGGAAAAAACCCTGGTCAAAGGGATCCTCCATCTGCATTCCTAGAATAAAGTTGCTAAGAATAAACTTTTCTTAAGCCTGCACACCGCGAGTACAAAATGTAAATGGACGCATTTGGTGCAGATGCAACCTCCAAAGGCTGCCTGCTTGTATAGACAAACCTTCAGAGACCCCTGAACTTTTGATTGGCGAAGAAAAAAATAGTTTGAAATTACAGTCCACTAGGATACAGTTAGATGTACCTTAACATTTTATGTAAGCTTTTTTGGCGGCATTTACCTCTTATACTGTTTCTCTTCCTTGAGGGATAGAGGTAGGGTCAGTATTTAGATGTATCTATGATGAACTTAGTATTTATCATTTAGGTCAAATCAGCATAAAAGTTATCTTTTTCCTCTGGCGAGTGCTGTTGGTCATTTTGATTTTGTAATATTGTGTTACCAGACAAGGAATGGCACTTCCCTGGTACCAATCAGAAACATTAACGTGCAACAATGAAATATAGAAGTGAATGAGCAATGCACCATGTTATTGTAGCTTTACAATCATAGCTAGGAACTCTCTTAATAAATCCCAGGGAACCCAGTATGGCAACTAACTGCTTGGTATCTGAAAAATGTCCAGGTTTATTCGAGAGACTTGCAGAAAAAAACTCCAATTTCTCCAGTACAATATTATTTCCTACTCCACAGTGCAGTGTTAGTACTATCTAATATATATATATATATATACAGACTAATATCTAATACAGACTAATATATAACATTTAACGTTTTTTGCTTTAGAATACAATATGTAATATATATATATATATATATATATATATATATATTTATATAAACTGTTTTAGAATGTAATATTATGACATTCTCCCGCCGGTACATTGGAAATCAGGCTATTGTTGGAAGGCCTCCCCTGTGGGCTTTGCTGGCCTCCTGCTGACCAATCTGGTGTAACAGCTTTACTACTGGTTACAATATTAAAAAGCAAAAAGTTACCCAGAGGGCCTAGCCAGACCCTGCAGAGAACTTGGAGCCCCCATTACAGGCTGATCACTGGTTCTGTACAAGTACTGTCATCAGCAGCAGTGAGGCTCAAAGTGAAACAGTGATGTCACTGTGACATCATAAGAGGTACTGTCTGGTTCCAAGTGAGATCCATGAGGTCTTAAAAAGCCTCAAAGGATAGTAATTAAAATAAAGAGGTAAAATAGGTACTCAAACATTCCATACCCCTCCCACTATAAGTATAACATTTTACAAAATCCTTTCTCTGTTCTGAAACCCACATTTTTAAGGAAAAAACAGTGTAGTATATAAGGAAACTTAAGGGACGTTGCTGAACATAAATCAGTTTATTTATTTATTTTAAATGTTATTCTTATAACAGTGGTGCCTATCTTGAGGAAGAAATCCCTGAGTAAAACTGCCAAAATTAAGAGTGTTTTATTTTTTATATATTTTATTCATAATAAATGACACACTATATAAAAAAGTGTTATAAAGTGAAAGCCCTATCTGCTCTTAATAAAAACATTCTAGAAATTGTGTGAGTACACTAAACATAGAAAAGGAGCATCACAACTGATTGTCATGTTACATGACCCCACTCTGCTTCCACCTCAGTGAGTGGGCTGGTCAGACTTGGACCTATCTTCTTTGAAGAATTTCTGGGTGAAGCTCTGCTTCCCTTGGAAGTTTCCAAGTATGGTAGTAGCTTACCAGGTGATGGTATTTAAATTACATTTTTATTGGGGATCAAAATAAACCCTGGCTAAAATGATGTACGTGTTGCCTGCTGGATCTTTTGCAACATGCAGCAGTATGTATCCAGCACACACTAATGGATTGGTTGCAAGCGGCAGTACAGTTATGTGTGAGGCATCATCAGGCGCTGGCCCACCAGACATTTGCCCAATTTGCCCCATGGCCTGTCCTGGTCTGCCTTACAATACACCATCTGTGTTATGTTTGTTATTTCATCATTCTCTATGAGGTTCTCTTTCTGTAGATGGTAAAAAAATATCATTGCTTCTCTCTCAAAAGAAATACTATTAATATGTGTGTTTGTGTATTTGAGGGAGAGCTCTATACTTTCACAGCAAGTGGACACACATCTGTGGATTTTCAGAGTTAGAAATCTTCTCTGATGTTAACAAATGTAGTTATATGAAGATTCCCCAATCTTGTTAATACTAGCAAATTGAATCCTCTAGAATGCCCTGTAAATGTATGCTTACTGTGTAGGTGCTATGCACCTGATTTCATTGTTCATAAATAAAACACATTTCAAAGATAGCTCTACACATTTTTATAAAGAGATTATCTGATTAACCAAAAGTATAACACTCTATCCAGAAAAATACTCATTTCTTTTGACATCCTGTTTTATACTTCCCAATGGGAAGTAGCTGTAATCCTTTACAAAGTCTTATGGTCTTTCATTTTGTGTATCAAACAATTATTACATATTGAATGCAGATGAATGTAAATAACAGCTATTTGGTGCCATCTAGTGGTTTCAAGAACATTGATGTATCAAATTGACTGCCCCAAACACTATTTAGAGTCATTTATATGTCATTTCAACTGTAGAATGAATCATTTGTGAAGTTGATTAAGTGTGTTTTTCCCACTCTTGATTTTGTCAGAGAATAATAAACATGAGGTTTCTCTGTTGCAGAGCCCTGTGTCAACATAAAAATCTGATTCAGCTTTATGAATTCTAATTATTTTGCAAGTTGAAAACCCGCACAGATTGTTCTGCATGAGCAAGCTTGTCTAAAATGTTTTGAACTGTTACTCTATATAATAAAAAATGATCACTTTTGTGTTTTGTTTTCAGGTTTGTGTTTTTTCAGTTTCAATTATATGTTTTCCAAAAATTCTTTGTGTCCAGAAGTATATCTGGAAAATTATTATTATTTTTATTATTACTATTATTAATTGCTTACTGATTTGTTTTCACTAAGGTGAAAGGAGCATTTATACCTAATTCACACCTAGCAACAAGCTTTTCATGTGTGTCAGCATAAGCAAGTGTCCAAGATTGTGTGTTTGCATTTTATTTTTGCATTTACTATTTTTAACTTAATGGGGTAAATAGGAGGTTTGGCTTTTGTAGTTGTGTATTAATTTGAGTGCTTCCCTAGACTTCACGTAGAGTAGCACCCTAGACACTTAATCTAGGGAATTGGTCTCCTCTATGGAGGTCCAGTGAAGTGAGATCAGGATCTGTCCTGTCTCTTTTGTAGACCCTATCTTATGCTTCCTGTACTGCCTGCACAGTGTAGGCTGCAGTGTAGATAGGTTAGTTAATAGACTTGGGAACTCTTCATGTTTGACCCAGAATCTCTGGGTGAAGCCCTTTTTCCCCAGGTTTTTGAGTAACTTGTTTTTCCTCCAGCCAGGGAAGCGGCGTTTGGCCTTGCCCACTTACTGCCCCAGCTAATATATATGGGACTAGCCATGCCTCCATATGTGGCCTTTTTTTCTTTGCCTAGCACTGCCTTCACACAATGCCATTCCCCATCAGGAGTCCAATGAATCTATGCATTAAATACAACACAAAGAAAAGTTGTACTGTTAGACTAGAATCTTCGTGTTACCATTTCTAATTGACTAAAACCATTCATGACCCTGTTGCCGGGTTCACCATTTTCCTTTCTTGGACCACTTTTGATACTGGTACTGACCACTGCAGACAGGGAACAGCCCACAAGAGCTGCAGTTTTGGGTATGTTATGACCCAGTTGTCTATCCATCACAATTTGGCCCTTGTCAAAGTTGCTCAGATCCTTATGCTTGCCCATTTTTCCTGCTTCTAACACATCAACATTCGCACAAAATGTTCACTTGCTGGCTAATATATCCCACCTACCAGGTGCCATGATAACAAGATTATGGGTGTTATTTACTTCACCTGCAGTGGTCATAATGTTACGGCTGATCAGTGTATATGCAGTGTATTGCAAGGTGCTTGAGTTCCTCACATATATACTTAGACTTATATGACACTTACATCGCTGTATTTTTAAGCATCCATCTAATACATTTACAATTGTGTCATGGGAGTATTTTGCACTGCGGCAGATGCTATATTTGGCACCCCTGCCCCCCCTTTAAAATGTAAGAATACCTCACTCTTACACATGCTTTCTCACACTCTCACTTAATTTTACTTTCACTCACACTCTCCCAATGTCTCCCTACTGTCCCTGCCGGCTGCTTCCTGTCCCTGTCTCCTTTTCTGCAGCTGCCCTTCTTCTCTTGTCTCTTCTCATGTCTACTTTCCTTGTCCACTTCTCAGTGAACCAGGCCTTCTGAGCACTTCAGCAAAAGGGAGAAGCCTCCAGACACACTCTCTCCACTCTTTTGTATAAGTACTTCAACAGGCCAGGATAATAAAGACAACTTCACAGAAAAAGTGAAACAGTTTTTTCTCTGCGGATCTGTCTGCATTAATCTTGTATTTATTGATACTTTTGCAAAACGCGGCACCAGGGGGATAGCCTTCCCCTGTCTAATAAGGGAGAGGGTGTGCCCAGAGGCTCCACATTTCTTGCGGAAGTTCTCGGAGACGCCTGGGTCACGGAGAAGCGAACAAAGGAAGAAGTGGAAGAAGACAGAAGAATAACAAGAGGTAAGATAAAAAGCGGAGCTGCTAAAGAGGAGACACTCTTGACATTTACAAATGATAAAAAGTGGTAGGAAACCACACACAATACTGTTTATAGGACAGTATAATTTTCCATACAGTTCCAACAATGCATATTGAAATACTTTTTAATTACCGTATTTGTTTGATTATAAGACGACCCTGATTATAAGACGACCCCCCAAAATTTGAATATTAATTTAGGAAAAAAAATAAAAAGCCTGAATATAATACTACCCTATAAGAAAAAAGTTTTACTAGTAAATATGAATTCACATGTAAACTTTTTTTATATATATATATAAAAACTATGAGAAAAATGTTTTTTTGTTTTTATTTCCTTTTATTTGCCAACCTGCCCCCCAGTTATGCACATCTGCCCCCAGAATTCCCTTTACCCCTATATGCTACTCTGCCCCCAGATATGCCTTATACCCCCTATATGCCACTCTGCCTCCCTGATATTGTTTTTAACCCCCTATACACCCCTCTGCCTCCCTGATATTCTTTTTAACCCCTATACGCCACTCTGCCTCCCTGATATTCTTTTTAACCCCCTATATGCCACTCTGCCTCTAGAAGACCCTTATAATCCCCCCTATATGCTACTCTTACCCTCCTCCGACTTACCAGTGCTTAGATAGACTTCTCCCCCGTGCTTCAGATTACTTGGTGTGTAGTGGGGCAGCCGGTGGAGGGTCTGCACGATGTGCATAGACAACCTTCACTGCTGCTGCTGGCACTTCAAATGAATGAGTACCGGAAGGTCATATGACGTCATAGATGCCCCAGCAGCAGAGGAGGTTGCAGACGTCCACCAGCTGCTGGAGAGAAGGATCCAGGTCCCCTGCAGCGCTGCGGGGGATCTAAATCTTAGTTTTGTAATCAGATCTCTATTTGAGGTCTGATTAGAAGACGACCTCGAATATAAAACGATGTTTATTTTTCAGAGCATTTGACCTTGTCTTATAATCGAGCAAATACGGTACTTTAATATGCATTCTCTTATAAAGGAATAAAAATAATGCCACCTTTACAATATGCTGCACCGCCAAACCTGCAGATCACCACACCCTCCATGATATACTATTTGTGTTTAAAAGAATACAGTTGGAAGGGATATTCACATGAATCTCCTCATGCCTTTGCGTAGAGAAAAACTCTTAAACAGTTTTATTACAGTATTACATGTATTTTTATTTTTGCATATACATATATCACATGCATATGATGGCTGGGGTGTCCCTTAAAATTAAAGATATCCTGCTGAGGACCACCACATTTTTCAAAGAATGACTCCCAGATGCCAATTTATTGTAGCTACAAATAGCAATAGTATACTGATGTTTGTACTGCACAATAGAGATGCAAACATTGCTATGGTAGTTCCAGCAAATGAACCTAAAGTGGAGTTGCGAGCACTAAAAAAAAAATCAATTACGTAGATCAATACACCTTAGTTAGGTTATCAAAGACATCTAAGTCGTTAAACAGAATTAGATACAAATAAAACCGCCTACATCAAAATGCTTTTTAAGTTTATTTCCCTAATAAAGAAGCATACAAAATGTATAATGAAAGACAATGTGAGAGCAGTAGAAACACTACAATGAAGGCAAAAATCAATGAGGTGGAAAAATGAAGGAACAAAGATTAGATTTCATAGCTAAATTATTCTGTTGGACTTCACATCTTGATATTATATTGAAATTTTATGTGCATACAAATTGTGTTTCATGGCAGCATTAAAGGGTAGCTTTTTCAGTGCACTTTGTGGAGAATTAGACATGCAAATCCCATTAACATTAATGGGTGTTGTGCACTTAATTCCCTTCAAACTGTGCTGACAATTTACACTAAATCTGCATGTAGTTAACACTTTATCACAAAACAGTTGGAAGTGTCAGCAAAGCATTTTGTTGAGAATCCATAGTAGAAAAGATCATTGATCTCTGTGGCTCAAAATGATTTAGAACCTGGAAGAATTGTTCATGATTTCTTATAAGCCATACATATTTCTAAATGTAATTGTTCTTAGCACTAAAAACTTTGATGCTCATACGGAGTTGCTAACTAAATCCAAACAAGTTAAAAACAAACAGTGTTCGACAGGATAAATGTACGTAATATATGCAAATGACTGCTCCTTCCAAAGGAAAAAAATGAATTGCTTGCAGCTCAGATTAATACCTACATATATGAAGACTTTTTATCTTCAGTTCATTTGCAAATATCATAGTTATGTTTTCAGAAATCATAATAAGTTAAGAATATTATATATTTGGCAGAGGGTTGAGAAAATATATAAAATATAACAGAATAGTTGTTCTTCCTCCCCACATTTTATTTTGTAATTTAAATTTATTTCATTCTTGCCTTTGACAAATTAAAATTGAAATGAGGTTTTGAGTAGATATCTACAAAATATGTGGCTTCATTGATACCATCTAGCGCTAAATACATTGTGTTTAAAATGAAGAAATAAAACCACATCGACTTAGTGCTTCCTTATGTGGCACAAAGACATGATAGAGCCTTAGAGGGCACTGCTTGTTTTATTCAAAGTTGTATAAATACATTAAGTAAACATTTCACGTAGCATAGGTTTGCTTAATCTAGGAATTAAGTATGATGGGGAATTTCAGCTTTAAAAACAGCAGATAAAAGGGAAGCATCAGTCACTATGGGTAATGCAAAATATGAAGAGGGCTTTCTGAAACAACTTTCAACTTACTTCCCAGAACAAATTTTAAATTCAATTGAAGTGTTAAATCTTAATGTTAAATTGAAATGACGCAGAATCCTGGAAAATATACACCAGCACACTGATGAAATTACAGGTGCACTAGTGTCACCAGAGCCATCTGGTATTTTAAGGCCAGAGGATGATAAATAATGTATATGGGGCCACAAACTGGATATAAGTGGATGTGAACCCCACTCTTACATTGTTTTAAGTGTGCAGCTGCATTAATCTGGCTGACGGGTGTCCTTTACTCAATTTAATTTTTAACTCAAAAGTGACAACTAGGGATCTTGCCATCTGAAACAAGGTTGGAGGTTGAGCCCCATACTGATATCTCATCAGATTTAGAAACAGGAAAGTACAAGGAGTTTTAGGGGAATTTCCACCAGATGACTCAAGTACTCGCTCACTTCACTGCAGAAGTTACATCCCTGATGTCACCAAGTTTATTAGTGCAATCTCCGTAGAAGCAACATTTTTGGGGGCTCAAGCCCCTTTTCTCAATTCGTAAGCTTTATCACCATCAAAGGAACATAAGAGACCAGTGTAGAGTAGAAATTAAGAATGTCTTCCACTAAAGTAAACAATGGAAGTGGCATATGTAAAGAAAAAATCAAATCCGCAAAATAAAATAGGAAATCCCTATGGAGACAAGAGAAGATCTAATCCTCAATTTAGGAGCAGCTAATCCCTCCCTTACACTCATGGTCATCACTAAGTTGAGTGGAGCACTAAAATATGATGTCGTATCCCAGTGCTCTGCTTTTCTAAGTGATGTAGAGACTATAAGTGTGAGAGAGAGGGGGGCCTGTTTGCCCCTTTCTAAGGACAAAAGAGACCTGCATAACCCTCTTTGCCCACCATAACCTGAAGGCAGACATGGTAATATGATCTTCATTTGCTGATATAAATTCACCAGAATATATGATTTGATTATGCAGCTACAAGTCACAATACATTCAGGTATTATTAGTGATATTACAACCAAGTAAATATAAAAAGAATGCCCTCTATGTCACTAATATGCTAATTTTTGAAAGCAAATTGAGAGAAAAAACACAAGAAATAATCATGGAAATTATGTGATAATACTTAAATCCATCCAAAATACAATATATATATTGGCCATTGCATAAGACTGTTGGTGATATGACTTGCATCCTATGAAAGGAGTTGTAATGAAATATTTGGGCCAATCAACTTGTAACTACAGGTGCACCATTGTCAGCATTAGTGTGTCTCTGGGTTCTATATATTGTCTAATGACAGACCAGCAGCGATGGTCATCAATGCACAGCTACCCAAAGCATTTTTGGTTCCTAAACTAAAAATAAGCCCAAAACTAAATAGCTCTGAAACCTTTTCCTCTTGGGAACCCTGGCATTCTACAACATTACGGAATAATATATTGGCACTTTATAAATAAACATTATGCAGAATTTTTTGAAACCTGAAACTAAGAATCATTTGTGTATTTCAAGTACTTTATTTTTTACCTGCCCAGTTCCACTAAAACAGATAGGTAGGGTACTGTAAGCAGCATTAGGTTCTAATCAGCAGTTCTACAATATTCTAAATCCAGTCTATGATTTGCTTGCAAATGCAGGTGGTCAAATGTTTTTACCACCAAAACTGCACTAGATTCAGTCATCTTAACACAGGATAAAAAATGCACCCTATGTTAACCCCATCATTACCCTATAGATGTACAGGTTCATCCACAAGGTTGGGGCAAGATTACCCTCGGAAATTACCTGTACATCATGTATTTTTTCTCAGTGGCAGGGACATCTTGCAGCTGCTGCACATGAGATCGCATGAGGTTGTCTATTGACAGCCCGGACTCTCCCTTGCAGATCGTGGTACACTGTTACATAAGGAATGTCTGATAACATTCTGGTAGGTGTCACTGCTGACATCCATTGAAAGATCTTTGGAGGAGAGATCCAGCTTGATCTGTCTAGACCAGGCATGTCCAAAGTCCGGCCCGAGGGCCAATTGCGGCCCGCGTTCCGGACTGATAAGGCCCCCCAGATAAGTTGCCCAGATATAGATCTGCTTTTTTGATATTAAAGGCAGAGTGATTTAACACCTGTTTAGATTTGTCATCCAAGTCACAAAATGAAAAGTATGCTGTTTTCAATAAACTTTGCATAAAATAGTTAATTTGCATTTAATTTTAATGGTTCAAAGAATGTCAGGCAAAATGGTCGGCCCTCGCACATGTTCACTTCATCAAATCTGGCACTCTTCGAAAAAATTTTGGACATGCCTGGTCTAGACCCTGCTGAACTCTCCAATTATCCCCGGCTGACTGGTGGCACTCATGGTGGTAGGCAAAGCAATGTTTGTCACTCCTCCCACAAAGAGATAAAGGAAAAACAAAAGTTGTTTGTTTTATAAAATATAAATAAAAATGAAAAATAAAATACGAAACTAAACAATACAGTGAGCAAAGTGATGTCATTGTGACATCACTGACATACATAAGATGTACGAGGGATCAGGGATATAACTAGAAATCACAGTGCCCTGTTGTGCCCAGACTTCACCAAGCCACATGTCCCACAGTGTCAGCATTTTTCCCTAAACAGCTTTTAAGTGATCCCAAGCAGCCTGCCTGTGCAATCTTTGCCAACAGCCTGTCAGTGCTTTCTTTGTCCACAAACATCTTGTTAGAGGCCACCAAACAGCTTGTCTGTGCCATCTTTGTCGCTAAACAGCTTGTCAGTTCCCCAAACAGCCTGCTTGTGCAATCTTTGCCAACAGTCTGTCAGTGCTATTTTTATCCACAAACATCTTGTTAGAGGCCACCAAGCAGCTTGTCTGTGCCATCTTTGTCTCCAAACAGCTTGTCAGTTCCCCAAAGAGCCTGCCTGTGCCATCTTTGCCAACAGCCTGTCAATGCCATCTTTGTCCCTAAACAGGCTGTTTGGGACATCTTTGCCACCAAACAGCTTGTCAGTGCCGTCTTTGTCCCAAACAACTGATCAGTGCCCCCAATAGCTTGCCTGTACCACTTTTGCCACCAAACAGCCTGCCTGTGCCTCTGCCCACACCACTTACCTGCAGAAGTGGTGTCTCTCTGCTTGCATGCTGTGTGCAGACTGATCCAGCATGCAGAAAGTGAATATGATGTAAGTTCTTGCCCGCTAGATTAGTAATACATAGTAAGCAATCTCTGCACTCCCTGTGCTGCTAGCTGCTGGTATAACCTGCACCTATTGGCTTTAAAGGAGTGGACAAGTGATGTCCATGATTGTTATGCACCTGTGAGAGATCCTTAAAAGGACCTCTATCCATATTGCATAGTGCCAAATAATAAAAAAAAGATTTTTTTAAAATCCAATTGTCCTAGTACTACATTTAAACATTACATCCCCTCATTCACTACCCCCAAACCCATTCAGCTACTCTATAGGGTACTATGTAAGTATTAGATGTGGCCCTCTAGAACATATCTATGTGGGGTATATCTGTAATCAAGGAATTTTGCCAAACATAAATTGGGTCATTGTTTATCAACGGCATCTACCGTGTAGAAACAATTCTAAGCAAAATTGCAAAAGTGTTTTTTTTTATTTAAGTTTAGACTTTTTACTTACTAGCACTCACAATTGTTAATTTTTGCATGTTTCTATGATTTCAAACAGAAGAACAATTTTTCCTGAAAAAAAGGATGTATAATTTGTGTGGATATATCAATCACAGAAAAGGGGAATCTTGATTAAACCAACATATAGTAAGAATGTCAACCCCCCCCCCAAAAAACATACTGGACGTAGGGTACTAAAAAACCTTGGCAAGGAAAGTATTAAGCTTCTGCCTGCACTTCCAAACATTCCTTCTAATTGTGGCTTGGTTAGTCTTTGTTAGCAATAAGAAATAAATGTTGTAATATTTGATAATGCTATATACCAATAAGTCTTCCAAACTTTGGGTCATTCTCTCAATACCTTGCCCTTAAATTTTGTATTAAAAAAAAAATACACTACTATATTAAATACGCTGTTTACGTTTAATACAGTATAAAATATTATAGTTGCTTTGTAGTGAAAACAGTACTAGAGTGTGAAGTTTTCCGCTGGACATAGGAATAGCTCCCAAGTACCCAAGCATAGAAAGACTTAGTTTAATGCTTACAAATAGAGTAAATGAATGCTGATGTTTGTACAGCCAGGTACCATGTAATTGGCCTTTTATTTCTTCATTTTTTTGTTGTGCTCTTTAACTTTTGTAAGTCAAAGAAAATCAATCCTTTGATTAGTTTTATAAAAAACTCTATATTTGTTAGTCTCTTCTGATTTTAGTTTTTTCTTCACTAAAATATTTATATTTTATATCTCTAACAACTTTTCTGAAAAGTGATAAAAATTGTTTATTTTTAAGTATGTTATAACTTGTTGTACTGATTTATACCCAGGTAAAAACACCTTTTTTATAATATGTCCTACACATAAAAAAATAATTAGTACATTTTTATGAAAGCCCCCCATGTCTAGTTTCAGATCTTACCCTCGAAAATATATTTGACAGGCATTTTTAGAAGCGCATTGTTACTGAATTTGATAATTTGCTTTACCTTATCAAGAAGTCTTTGTGCCAGACCTTTGTGTCGAATTGTGTTGTGCTCACGTGAATGAAACAAAATGAAAAGGAAGAATGAAACGAGAGTGAATATTGGAGACCTATTATTCATATTCACTTGCTTTTTTTCAGTTTAATATTTAATTCAGTTCAGAACATAAATTCAAACTGACAGTTATAGTTTGACCTTCCAAATAAAAGAAATGTATTGCACTATAATTAGTAAAATTAACTTTGCTTAGTTGCTTTTTCTCTTGCATTCACAAAAATAGTGGCCTGGTGAGCAATTAGGTGACCTAACATGTCAGATCATAAAAATGTGTTACACATGCTTTTGTTTAGAATGACAGACTAACCATAAAGGCAGTATTGATGCAGACTCAAACCTCTTGTTGCTTCATTTTAAGAATTTCAAAATTGAATAATTACATTGATTTTTCAAATGCTCAGACAATTGTTACAATTATTGCTACAATTTATAAGGTATATAATTCGTATAATGTTTCAGAGTTAGAAGAATACCAAGACTCAAAAACAAGTTTTTCAGTCATTTTTTATAATCAAAGTTTTCATTGAATAGGGAGCATGTCTGTTGAAAACTATTTAGCATCAACACACATCTTCTTTTTACAAAGATAAGAAAACTTTTCTATACTTTATGTCTGGAAGCTTCAGGATTAGATAGGATTTCTTAGAGGAAAAAAAATCAGACTCGCCAAACTTAAAGTACTTTTGTACTGGCGTAGTGACAGGCTCAGCAATATATAATCATAAAGTGTGACGGAATCCCCAATTTGTATATTTTAGGTTTTTTTGTACTTGTTATTTTCTGGGTATTCGCTGAATTCTTGCATTTTTTATTATTGGTCAGTATTCTAGCAGCAACCCTGGAATCTGAATACTACCACACATACTCATGCATACACCATATACTTACACACTCTAACACTATGCCTTAACAGACACACATGCTAACACCATACACTCAGGCACAAGTATGCTAACCTCATACACCAATACACACACTCTAAAACTACATGCAGATATACACACTCGTGCTAATGCCATACAGTAATGGACACGTGTTAGCATCACATTCTTATATAAATTCACATGCTATCCAACAACATACCCTGACACATACCCGCTGACCCTAACACACACATATAAATATAGTGTATGTACATACAGTATGTATAGTGTTAGTGTGTATGCTACTGTATATATAAAATACACACACTGACTCTAACACAACAGTGCAGTTCACACATATACAGAAACACACAGACCACTGCCCTTCTACTTGTAAGGAAAAAAATCCGGGGCCCCTTTGAGACATGGAACTGGGACCCCCAAGCTCTTCCTACACACACACACACACACAGTAACATACTTACACACACTAACATAACGACACACAAAAAATATCATATGTAGTTACAGACAGTAACATACATTTTTTACCCACCTTACCTGCCAACCTGTGAAGCTAAATATCCATGGTTGCAACAGATTGTTTTTTTTCTTGTGCAATCTGTAAAAATCATACATTTGAACACATTGATGCACATTTAATAATACGGCTGTTTAAGTTCCCACAAAGTGGCATTCGCTAACAGTTGAAACAGCATCAGGTGAAATGCATCCTTCTGGAACAAAAAATGTTATATATAGAATACAATTTTTTATATCTTATTGCTTATTAAGTAGATTAAAAGCGCAGGTCAATCCTGTAGCCCAAAGAAAGTGTATCGACATTAGAACATTCACATTATGTACAAATCACTGTGGCATCCTGGTATGCAGCTTTGAGTCTTCTGGTGTGGATTTTTGTGTTTCATTTGCTAAAAAAAATCCAGAGGTCAATAAGGTTCATAGTTTCTGGCTAGCCCTCAAAGACATGCTTTAAATAGGTTTGTTATGCATGACAGATGGTAGAAAATGGCATGAATGAGTCTATACACGTTGTTACAATGTGAAATATGGTCCAAACAGCAGGGTGTTTAAATGTATTGTGTTGTAGCAACATAGCACATAGATAGCAATTTATCATCAGGTTTTTGTGTGTGGCCAGTGCTGTTATGTATTATTGTTAACTATGTTTGATATTTTAAATGGTTCATATCATACAGTTATCTGATGTAATTCTTACATTCTTACATGGTTATTAATGTTTAAGAATAAATACATTTCATTTATAATGTTGTGTCTTGGCAGAGGAAGTAGTAAAGGGGCAGTCATGCACATTGTATTGCAGGGTTTATTGAAGCAAAACAGAGTTCCTGTGTTGCTGGCTGTTTGCTAATGTGAGCAAAGGGTAGGGTCCTAGCATTACTGCTTGTTTTTTACACTTCCACTTGTTACAAATCAAAAAATATTTAAACATAAAAATAGGTTTTGAACAAAAAGTGGGCCATAAGTTGAGCTCTATATGCATTATTTTTTTTTTTTTCCGTTTTGGACAGTTGAAAACGCTAATTAACAATCCAGTGATTCCCTTAATTAGACAATAAACTAGATAATAATCTAGTCAATTAATAAACATATTGTTGTGACAGTCATTTTATTTTTAATCTTATTCATATCTAACCCAGGGCCGGCCCTACCATGGAGCAGAGTGGGGCACTTTTGAAGAGGCGGCACTTTGCCGCCCCAAGCGCCTTTTTTTTCTCTCTTCTTTTAAGTGGAAGAGACAGAGGGCACCAAGTGGTTTTCGCTTATCAAGTTGTCAGTACCCGCTCTGCGCCCCTCTCTCTCCTCTGCGAGCCCTCTAGCTCGGTCTCGGTGCTGGCTTGTAATGCTGAGCGCCGGGAAATGACTTCATTTCCGGCGCTCAGCAGTAAAGCAGCACGCACCGTGACAGAGCAGGGAGACTCGCCGCAGGACTGCTGAAAGTTAAGTGAAGTACAAAGGGGGGGGTAGGGTAGATAATAGGAAGGATAGATAATGAGAAGGTAGGGAGAGGAAGGGTAGATAATGAGCAGTGGCGTTGGCAGGGGGGGTGGGCGGCATTTCAAACTTCGCCCCAGGCGGCATTATGTCTTGGGCCGGCCCTGATCTAACCTTTTGTAATTTTTACCTCTAGTCCCTTATACAGGGCAAGTATGTAACAGGGCCTGCTGAGCTTTAGTTTCCCATTCCTACCAAATTGTTAACAATAGTTTCCAATTCCTACCAAATTGTTAACAATGGGAAACTAAAGCTTACATAACCAGGGCCCTATTCATCTTTTTGTTTCCATAAGTCCAAATTGTTTTATAACTGTTATTCAATGTTACAGCTCTGTGAAATATAAAAGTACAATATAAATCAATAAATAATTAAATTTGTCTAATGGACCAAAAACTATTCAGATGAATATTTCATTTATTTTTTGGTCCATTTTTGTTTCCTGCCCTTTCGTTCAGATGAAATTCAGAAGCCTTTTTCTATTCGAAAATTAAATTAATTGTCACTCATTCTCTCTTAAACATTCTCATTCTCTCTCACACACTCTCATTCTTTCTCACACCATCTTGTTAGCTCTAACACTCTCATTTACTCTCACGCTGTCTATCAATGTTTACTTTGCGTCTTCTCTTGCCTCTTCTTGTTCTTCTGTCTTCTTTCTTCATCTGCTTCTTCCCAGTATCAGCTCCATTATCCAGGTACTGAATGGGGAAGAGGTTGTCCTTTTGTGGAAGAACTCAGAGAGGCCAGACTAATGCAGACAGTACTTAAAGCAAAAGCACAGCACTCATCACAGTGACTGCCTCTCCCTCATTCCTCCAATCGGGACAGGGACACAGAACCAGTTGACAGAGAAGGTAGTAAGAGATTGAGAGAGTGTGTGTGTGAGAGAGTGAATGAGAGTATTAGAGCAACAAAATGCAAACAAAAATATGGTGCTCTCTGCTTTACTTTTGTTTGTTTCCCCTGGGGTCTCTTCTCATTTTCAGACAATATATATGTACAATATGGTCGAATCAGAATGCACAAGCGTAATATATAAAATAGTATTCTCATCCACCTTTTAAGAAATGTAAGAAGGCTTGATAAAGTTTAAAATGATTTTTTTCTTTTATGTGAGAGATCTAGTACCTTTTTTCACTTCCAAAAAGGGCAATGATTGGAAATTAATGTTGTTTTATTTACTAATAAACCTTATCTGACACTTTTTGTAAATCCTGTTTTCTATATAGTAGATAAACCCATGTATCGATGTTTCTGATTCACATAAGTAACCTATATAAATTAAAACCCCACCTTATAGGTATACTATGGAGGCAGGTAAACTTCCTGTTGTTAGTACCTCTCCATTAAATTATCTCCTATGTGTTGTTAACTTATTGTTTGTTTCTGACAGTGTTTGTAAGAATGGGGCAAGAAGGAAGGAAATGCATTCTGGGCACAATCTTTTTTAGATCATGTTCTGCGATATGCAGCCTCTGATAATAGCTTCCTTAAGGTAAAGTTTTTAAACTAATTATCTCCTAAGTGATTATATTGATTGGCAAACAAAAACACAAACTACAAATAATTTCAAATACATTGTTTTACTTCTGCTACAGTATAAGCTGTGATAATTCCCCTTTAAATACATAAAGAACACTTACTATTATGTAATAAATATGTTTTGGTTTTATTCTAGGTGTAAATGTGCTAAATGTCAATCCATTTTTACACTGTAATGTTTGACCCTCCAGTCCTTTTAACCCAGATGTAATTTATCTTTACTTGTGTTTATTTTCACATTCTAGTATTTGACTGCTTGTCACCTTGACCCATGTACCATTTATCTTTTAGTAATATCCTGCATGTGGTTAAACACTTTACACTGCATGATCCACCATCCATTAGTATTGGAATAAGGTCACAGAATATGCATGTACATCTAACAGCCTGTCTTATGGCTTGTATGAATGCATTGTACTGAGGGCACATGCTACAGTTTCTCTTTGCTTATAAAATCTGAATATTCGCTGTGCATGTTAAATCAATTTTGTTTCTTTCAGAATTTAGTTTCTAGGCTTTGAAATGTGTGATGGTGGTCATTAACGGCTGTAATGGATCCCACTTATTTCAAGGATTTATTTCCTGATTAATGATACAGATGATCTAAAACTAATTTTTCTTAATATCTCAAGCTTGGTATTAAAATCATCTCTGCTCCATCTGCCCTCAAAATTGCTTTGATTACTTCAGTTGTTGAAACTCAATTGCTTTATCTAGATTCATGAAATAATTATCATTAAAAAAAGCACATCTGCGACTTCTTTCTACATTTTACAACATATTGTGGAAGCTAAGTTTCCCAAGATTTTTTTTTACAATAAGAAAATAAAATGATTGCATTTTCAGTGCTTCTTTTTCCCCCTCTAATTATAATTCACAGTCTGTCATGTGCAAAGCACTTAATTTTATTTCCAAAATATTCCTTTCTTTTCCCTGTAGTATTAATTTTCTACCAGCTAGATCTTTTTAATAAATGCATTGTTGGTACTTTTCCTCCTGATGAATTATTGGATAGAATCAAGATGGCAGAGTTGACCTAAATGCTAGCAGGCAACTTAATATTTATATCTATCATACTTGTAGAGGTGAGTCACGCTAACAAATTAGTTGAAATAATTTGCATGTCTATAAATCTTGATTACTTCATTTATTGCTATTTCTAAATATGCACATCTTATTTTAAAAATACAAATAAATCAAATAAATACAAAAATATGTTTTTGATTTTTTAACTATATGCATTAACATTATTGTTGTTTACAAATGCTGAAGGACCACCTTCTCTACTGAATTTAAATCTTTAGAAAATTAAATGCAGCATTAGAGACAACATTCTTAGAACTCTGTAAGTACTTTAATATGCATTCTACCAAAACAGAAAACAAAATTAAAGGACTTACTTGACACAGAAGAGGCATGTCAAAATATTCTTGCCACTGATTGGCTGCTATAGGAAAGTGCTCCCATTGAAATCACTGAAGGGAGAAGATAAAAAAGAAGATGCGGAAGTGGTCAGCAGAGAAGGTAGTGTCAGAGAGAGTAAAAAAAGAATGAGAATGTTAGTGAGAGTAAGGGTGAATGTGAGCACTGGGCAATTAATTTAATTCCCAAATAAAAAATGCCCCTGAATTTTTGGCCGAACTGAATGGTGCCTTATAACACATAATTGCAGACATTAAAAGCTTAGCATTTAGCTTTAGTGCCAGCATAAAAATGCTCACCTGTGCACCAAGAAGCCCCGGGAGACCCCTAGGACCTGGAGCCATCCATCTGCTCCCTGGGTCTTGGTAAGTTGCAAAATCAGTTGTTAATGTGGCAATGTCACCTGTGTTCACCTTAAAGTTTGATCTTAAACATGGCAATTAAATGATGAGCTGTTGATACAAATATTTGTTGTGGTGGTTGTTAAGGAATAAATGCTCAACTTACTGAAGCAATAGAAACGATTTTGAAGAAGTAACTAAGAGAAAAAGCACATTTCGTTCAAATAGAATTTTTATAGATCAGTAGCAAGAAGAAAGTCTTGGAATATGCCTGGTTTGTTTAACAAAATAAAGTCATGCTGTGAGATTATGTTTCAGAACTTATGTTTGAAGTTAAGTGCTGGCTTTGGTGACCTACAGTTTGATGAGATGGCAGCAGCTGAGCAGCTCCTGAGAAAACACACAGAAGCATTTCAATGCTTGTTTGGGTAATCCGTTTCAGATCTCCTTAGTTACCATATTGGTTACTATGGCAGTTAAGTAAGACTCTGAAGTACTAAATAATGTTAAAAGCAAAAGTTCTGCAAACAATTTTTTTTTTACAAAATTTGCTGTAAAATGAAATATACACAAATTAAAGTTTTTTTTAAAACTAGCCTAAAAAAATAGCCTAATTTAGGCACAAGGAACTGCAAAGATGCCAAGACCACATAATGGTAATATGCAGCTGCCAATTTTAAATATAATAATTCTAAAGCAATGAATGCATAACAGCAAGAAACATTATGAAAAAAAACTTCTTTGAAGACCTGATACCAATGGATGTGTGCTATCATCTTTGCTCACCTGAAAATGGCATTAGTGCCGTATGATTACAGTTTATATAACATCTTGCATAACTTTTTTGGTCCTGATTCATCTTGGCCCTCAGCACATGACCCCTTTAAACTTTACAGGGAGTATTTGAATTGCTGCCAGGCTATTTTGTATTTCATATTTGAAGGACCACCAGATGATATTTATATGACAGTGACATTAACATTAGATGGGATGCATTTTCGAACAGTGCCGGTAAGCAGTCTGACAGCTGTTAAAATAGAAATAGCTTTCTCCTAATTTAAATATGCAATATTTAGGTACAAAAAACTTTTGTTAGCCTTTTTTAAAATGTAATTGTGAAATAGTGAACTTTTATTTACTTAATATGCACAGAATAAATAGGCCTATGCTATTCTGCTCAGATTGTTTTTCTCTTATATTAATATTTTTTATGTAATGAATAGTATGTAAAAGTGCAAATGGGATTTGGAGCATTAGAAAAGGCAGATGTGGCCTGCAGAGAGTTTTTTTCTGTAAAAAAAAAACAGCACTCAGTAGGGCAGGTAGCCCCTCCATAGTGCTGACCCCAGTACCCTGGCCTGTCTAACAGCAGGAAGGTCACTGAAGCCATATGCTCATGCATTCTGCATGTATATTTGGATCAGTTTTCACTGCAGCAGGAAAAGACATGGAACATGTTTGCTTTACTGGTCGTTAACTCCCTTCTCAATTAAATATACTAAACTATCCATAGTGTGTTTGTTCTGTTATTTATCTCTTCTAGCACATCCAGCCATACCCAATCAGCTGCCACCAAAGGAGAAGAAAAGCTTAGTAATTATGAAAATTCACTGGCCACTTTATTAGGTACACCTGTTCAATTGCTTGTTAACACAAATAGCTAATCAACCAATCACAACTCAATGCCCTTAGGCATGTAGACGTGGTCAAGAAAACTTGCTGAAGTTCAAACCGAGCATCAGAATGGGGAAGAAAGCAGATTTAAGTGACTTTGAACGTGACTTTCTTGGCACACTTTGGGCTCCTTAGTAACAACTGAGCATTGTTTAACCCCTTTATGACAATTGCCGGTCCGGGCACGTCACGGAAAAACATGTCGTTAACGACAAATGACGTGCCAGGACCGTCATTTGTTAAAACGGGTAAAAAAAAAATCGATCCGTGATCGATTTTTTTTTACCCAAACGGCGTTGCTGTAATGCCTCGACCTCGAGGCATTCAGCAACGCCATGATCGGAATCAGGGGCCATGTCTGGCCCCTCCCCGGGGCGTCAACATCCGCCATACGATCACCTCCTAAACTTAAATGTCAGGAGGCATCCAGCGACACCAAACACTTACCTCTTGATGGACTGTGACCGCTCCGGAGAGCGGTCACAGCCGCAGCTGCCGGTGATCTTCGCCATCAGCAAGATGGCGGCGGCCCGGGAAAAAAAATAATAAAGATGAAAAGGTTCGCTAGACGGTCTCCTGACCCTCTAGAGAACTCTGGCTCCACTTGCAGGTTGATTACAGGTACTGCATTCAACCATGCAAGTCAATGGAGCCCAGCTTTCTAATCACAGTGTGATTAGAAAAAATAAATTAAAAATAAAATAAAATTAATAATAATTAGAAAAAAAATAGTAAAAAAACAGTAAAATTTAAAAATAATTTTCCTCTGATGTCACTATCATGGGAACCTTCAAGTTGAAAAAAAATGTTAAAAATGTTTTAAAAAAGGCAAAAAAAAATTAAAATATATATATAAAAAATATATTTTTGTGAGCAAGTCCTAAAATTAGCACATTAGCTTAAAACAATTCTCGCATGGAAAGAGTTAAAATACTGGCATATTAAATGCCCATGGGGTGTCTACTTTTAAAAAATGTATGATTTGATGGGGTAAATTGAATTGGCCGGATTCAACGGATGTCCCAATTAACACGGGGGGGAAGGATTGCCACACATCTAATTTCCAATTAGAAAAATGCACACGTACCAAATGTGGCCTTTTAGTTCCCCCCAAAAATGACAAACCCATGCATGTGGGGTATCACTGTACTCAGGAGATGTTGCTGAACACATATTGGGGTGTCGTGTGACAGCGGCATATACCAGGAGCTGTAAATTCATACATAAAATAGGTGTGTGTGGGAAAAATACACACACAAAAAAACTACTGCAAACTTTGAAAAAATGCTGGTGGTAAAATGTGTGCATGCAAAGAGTTAAAATACCAGCATTTAAAATACCCTGGGGTGTCTAGTTTTCAAAAATATATGGTTTTGTTGGGCACACTGAAATGGCCCGGCTCAAAGATGTACCAAATAGGGCATGGGCAGTGGATCCCCAAATGCCAAAGTTCAACATTGAAAAATGTGCATGCCCCAAATGTGGCCCTTTTGCCCCCAAACAGACAGGCAAAATCATTCATGTGGGGTATCACTGCGCTCATGAGATGTTGCTGAACACATATTGGGGTGTTTTGTGATAGTGACATATACGAGAACTTTTTAATTCATACCTGAAGTAAAATGTGTGTGAAAAAACAAATGCAAAAAAATGACTACCACAAAGTTTGACAAAGACTGGTGGTAGATATGGTGCATGGAAAGAGTTAAAATGCTAGCATTTGAAATACCCTGCGGTGTCTAGTTTTCAAAAATATATGACTTGATGGGGTAAATTGCATTGGCCGGCTTCAAAGATACCCGAAATGGCACATGGGGGGAAGAATTACCAGATTTGGAAAAAATGGCTTTGAAATAGCAAAACGCTACCTGTACTTTTTGCCCCATAATGTGTAGAAAAAAGCAAAAAAACCTAAAAACATTGGGTATTTCTAAACTCAGTACAAATAGTAGAATCTATTTAGCAGGTTTTTTCATTACCTTTTATAGATGAGTAAAAGATTTTTCAACTAAAAGTTAGAAACAGTCATTTTTTTCTAAATTTTTCACCATATTTTATACTTTTTTTAATAGTAAATAATATGATACAATCAAAACAATGTCATCTAAAGAAAGCCCTTCTTGTCCTGAAAAAAACAATATCTAATGTGTGTGGGTTCAGTAAACGGGAAAGAAGAAAATTACAACTAAACACGAGCAGCGCAGAAATGTTAAAACGGCCATTGTCACGAAGGGTACAAAAAGTAAAATCAGCCTTTGTCACTCGACAGCCTGAGTATTGGTGCTGACCATGTCAATACCTTTATGACCACAGTATACCCATATTCTAATGGCTACTTCCAGCAGGATAATGCACCATGTCACAAAGCTCACATCATCTCAAACTGTTTTTTTGAATGTGACAATGAGTTCACTGTACTCCAATGGCCAATGGCCAATGGCCTCCAATAGAGCACCCTTAGGATGAGGTGGAACGGGATCTGGATCTTGGTCTTGTAGTCAGACCTCTATTTGAGGTCTGATTAGAAGATGACCTCAAATATAAGACGAAGGATATTTTTCAGAGCATTTGTTCTGAAAAAAACTTGTCTTATAATCAAGCAAATATATATTAATATTGAGTATTTTTAGTTGGAGATTTTACCCCTTTTATGGGTGTTTTTTGTAAAAAACATTAAAGGTTAAGTTTTAATCAATCTAGGTCCCTGTTCTTTTTTTTCAGACCTGTGTATAGTCTGTAAAAATGCATACTTTACCATAAGACCTTTTGTAAGTATGAGTCCCGATACAAATCCCTAAGATACTCCACAAATAACGAGACAATCCACCGAATATACACATTTAACTACAACCTATTGTCTCCTATTGTAAACATTTACTTATCCATGTTCTTGCATTACGGTTGCATGTATTGAACTGCAATATACAATATTTTGGAAATGTACCTTATTGTAAGCCTGTTTTAGTTGATTACATACAGTGGCATAGTGAGGATGACAGAGTGGCTCAGGCACTTTAAGGCCAGTACCACCAAATGACGTAGGCCCAGCCACCAGCTGGACATGAACAACCACATGTTTCATTCTATACTCGCATAGAGTATGGCTAAGCTAAGCATATCCGGCTGAGGTAGTGTTCTGGATGGCCAGTCCTTGCCTGGATGCGTACATGATGGAAACAGTCTAAGTATGGTTTTATTTTATTTTTTGTGAGAGAACACCCCAGATGTATTATGAAGCACCTAGTTAGTTATCCTACTAGTTGCCATCTGTCTGGATTGGCCACTAAAAAATCCCCAGACAATGTATGTGCAACAGTTTCTTCTGGGCACAAGGCTGCATAGTATCTGGGGAGTAGTCACTCAGTGGGGTTATGTAACGAGACTCCACGTTTGTAGCCAAGAAGTTTGAACCACGTGCAAGGGGAAGTGGAGCCAAACACTTCAGAGCGGTAAACGGATTTTCTTGATTGACATCAGTCCAGAGATATGACTGATTTTAGATTATTTAAAAACTTATGTGTATCACTGAATATTTGTGTCCTTTTTCTATTTAAAGATCAGACAGTCTGTCACAGTGGGGCACTGGCTTTTTATAAGTAAAATTATGTGTTAACATTTTAACTGTAGGTGAAGCAAACAAAATAATAGTTTTAATAAGTTAAGTCTGTTACCTGAAAAACATTTAATCAAAGTTCAGGTATGTAGTTTTGGGTCAATATATATATATGTATAAGGTGCAATTTTGCAAAGTAGTGCAGTCGCCAACAGCAACAAATGGTAGACTGCAACACTGTTACTCCCCATCTATCCTGCCCATTTTGTAAAACTTAATCCATGTAAGACTTAATCCATCCTTGATCTTGTTTTATATTCAGGATCAGAGGCGTATCTACTGAAAATAGCGCCTATGGCAAGCACTGAAATTGCGCCCCTGTCCAAATAAAAACCCATTTACTAGCCCCTGCTGCCTATATATATATATATATATTAGTCCCTGCTGCCGATAGCGGGTATAGATCAACACGCAAACCCAGATCAATTGAAATTCACTTGTGATCTCAGCACTGAAGGTATATATCAAATATACAGAATCAGACATACAAGTCCTGTATTTGCAGGTATACAATAATAATATATGAAACGTAGCATCGCAGGTATAGATCAACTGAATAAGACATATTAACCCTGTATTTGCAGGTACACATAAATAATGTATGGAAACATAGCATAGCAGATATGGATCTACAGCATAACACAAAAACCCAGCTTTGCAGGTAAAGATCAATTGGAATTCACATAAAAACTCAGCATTAAAGGTATATTTAAAACCCCCTAAATTACAGGCATAGATCACAGGTTGCACACCGCAAAGCCAGCCCTGGCGTCCACACTGCCGACATAGAACCTGACCAGCACCCAGATTACACACATAAGATTTGCCATCTTTGTCCACAAATAGCCCAGCACAAGTCAACTTTGTCCCCAAACAGTCCGGCCAGTGCCATCTTTGTCCCATATACACGTGCCATCTCGGTCCCCAAGGCTCAAACCTCCTGCTAGTGCCATCTTTGCCCTTCCACAATTATACATCTATGATACACAAAAACTTTTACAGTCACTCACTAATTCACACTTTAATTCAGAGAACTCATCCACACATTAACTCATGCTCTCCCTCATTCAGACAATTCATCCACACATTAACTCATGCTCACCCTCATTCAGACAACTCATCCACACATTAACTCATGCTCTCTCTCATTCACTCAATGCATCCACACATTAATGCACACTCTTTACTTATATCTACCCCCCTCCCTCATCACTTTTTAACCCCCTCCCTCCCTCATCACTTTTTAACCCACCCCCTCCCTCCCTCACCACTTTTTAACCCCCTTCCTCCCTTACCACTTTTTAACCCCCTCCCTCCCTCACCACTTTTTAACCCCCTCCCTCCCCACTTTTTAACCCCCTCCCTCCCTTACCACTTTTTACCCCCCCCTCCCTTACCACTTTTTAACCCCCCCTCCCTCCCTTACCACTTTTTAACCTCCCCCCCCTCCCTCACCACTTTTTAACCCCCCCTCCCTCCCTCACCACTTTTTAACCCCCCTCCCTCCCTCACCACTTTTTAACCCAACTCCCTCCCTCCCTCCCTCACCACTTTTTAACCCCCTCCCTCCCTCACCACTTTTTAACCCCCCTCCCTTATCACTTTTTAACCCCCCTCCATTATCACTTTTTAAACCCCCCCCCTCTCACCTTGAAGTCCAGCGACGGGAGCACGATGTTGCTGTCTTCCTGCACCGCTCGCTGGTGCCCTCTGCTTCACTGCTGAGCGCCGTAATATGACGTCATATTTCGGCGCCCAGCAGTGAAGCAGCGGGCACCAGCGAGCGGCTTTTAAACACTGATGCGGAGGAGATAGAGGGGCGCCTCTATCTCCTCCGCATCAGTGTTTAAAAGCCGCTCGCTCGTGCCGGTTTCTTGCTTACAGACTGTATTACCCTTATTTGCTTGTCCTATTATATACATAAAATACATTGCATTACCTCGATTTCTGCTAGTGGTGTCTTTGTTTGCATAATCATGCACTGTGGGTTACAGACCGAACCCCAAGTATCGCCTGCACATGGGCTCCTACCCGACCTGATCACCCGAGTCCTGACAGAATACAAAGGCCATTACAAGGAGTCCGCGGGGTTACTTTCAGTCATCAAAGTGATAGGAGAATGTTTACTTGAACTGTGCAAATCATTAATGCAAATCTGGG
Organism: Sceloporus occidentalis; assembly: GCA_023333645.1. NCBI lineage: Eukaryota > Metazoa > Chordata > Lepidosauria > Squamata > Phrynosomatidae > Sceloporus > Sceloporus occidentalis. The sequence continues at coordinate 6,889,128 of JALMGF010000017.1, read as the reverse complement.
ACTCCAACTCCAATCACTCTCATGAAGACCATTCACCTACACCTGAGAAAACCAACAAGCCTGTTACCAGTATGAAAAAGGAATCTCCTAGGAAATCTAGGAAACGTGAACCCCTTACCACAACCGAATTGCAACAAAGGCGTGATGATGAGGCTTGCTTTTACTGTGGCAAAAAGGGACACTGGATCACCCAATGTCCTCTGAAACCTCCCAAACCCTCTGTACCGATTGAACAGTCTACGTCACAAGCACAGAGCTCTCCTAAAAGGGGAAGTTGCTTTATTCCCCAGGACAGTGAACCCATGGAGTATATACCAACCCCTGTGATTCCTGGTGCTTCTCAAACTCCGGTGGATGTCCAGCTGAAGCCTGATGATGATTGTTCTGTGATGGAATGCAGCGTCTGTGATCCTACAGTCTGTGGCAGTGTGGGTTGCTCCCATATGAATGAACTTCCTATTGCTTTCTGTTCAGCCGTGATTGCAACTCCTATCAATGCTACCTCAGCAAAGTGTGATACACCAGAGACTACCATAGCCCCTAGTATCACCTCGCAACTGGTAACAAAGATGCATGACCCTATTCCATCTCTGGGTAAGAAGGGGCCTTCCATCAATGCTTCCCATACTGAACTGCCCTCAGTGGTGCCCTGGGTAGGAGCAAATGTACAGGGGATACTTGGGGTTCGGTCTGTAACCCACAGTGCATGATTATGCAAACAAAGACACCACAAGCATCCAGTCTTCAAATCCACCACAAGGTCCACAGACTTCAATACAAAGGCCTTGACTGAAGGGCAGGGCAGGTTCATAAAGGCAGGGTAATCCAGGTAACAAGGCCCAGTGGTTCCTGACAGTACCTCCTCCTCAAGGAGCGGTCACTGAACGCGAACAGTCTGAACAAAATCTGTACAAAATCTGTACACCTTTAATAAACTGAGCAGAAGGGTGTACTTAACGTGATTTCTTCTTCTTCTTTTTCGGTAAAGCTTGTTAGCGGTAATAACACAATCAAATGAAAGGTTATCTGTGGTGCAATTGTAGGTCAAATTAGGACTGGATGCTGAAGAAGTTGATGAGAAGGTATGATTCAGTGCTTTCTCTTTCCAGTTTCTTGCTTACAGACTGTATTACCCTTATTTCCTTGTCCTAATATATACATAAAATACATTGCATTACCTGGATTTCTGCTTGTGGTGTCTTTGTTTGCATAATCATGCACTGTGGAATACAGACCGAACCCCAAGTATCGCCTGCACATGGGCTCCTACCGGACCTGATCACCCGAGTCCTGACACCTTGCTGAAATTCCTTATACTGCCTTTTGCCTCTATTGCACATCTGGTGTCTCACTGCGTTGCGCTCCAATCCTGCATACCTGACAGACAGGCTCAGCCACACCGACACCCAAACACACACACACACCAGTACAGGCTCTGCCACACCGACACCCAAAACACACCAGTACAGGCTCTGCCACACCGACACCCAAACACACACACACCAGGACAGGGTCTGCAACACCAACACAAACACACACCAGTACAGGGTCTGCCACACCGACACCCAAAACACACCAGTACAGGGTCTGCCACACTGACACCCAAACACACACACACCAGTACAGGCTCTGCCACACCGACACCCAAACACACACACACACCTCCAGGACAGGATCTGCAACACCAACACAAACAAACACACCAGGACAGGATCTGCCACACCAACACCCAAACACACACACCAGGACAGACTCTGCCACACCGACACCCAAACACGCACACCAGGACAAGTTCTGCAGCACCGACACCCAAATACACACAAACACCAGGACAGGCTCTGCTACACTGATATCCAAACACACACACCGAGATAGGCTCTGCTACACTGACACCCAAACACACACACCAGGACTAGTTCTGCCGCACCGACACCCAAACACACACACACCAGTACAGGCTCTGCCACACCAACACCCACACACACACAGGGCAGGCTCTGCCACACTGACACCCAAACACACACATACCAGGACAGGCTCTGCCACACAGACACTAGGGAGGCACAAAAATCAAAATTCAGGATTCACTTGGCCGAAACCGGAAATGACCCCCACACCTTTCAAAAAAAATAAAAAATAACCACACTTTTATTTAAAGTAAGTAACACACCAAAATTGGACAAAACAATTCAATAACAATAGTAATATATATATTTGTTAACAGCAATCACACTCCTATCATGCCCAGGCAACAAGTACACACTCGAACCTGGGCATGATAGGAGTGTGACTGCTAACAGCAATGACCCCCCCACACCTTAAAAAAAATAAATAACTTTTTATTAAAAGTAAGTATCACACCAAAATTGGACAAAAAAATTAAATATTGATATATAAGATTGTTAAAATCAATCACACTCCTATCATGCCAAGTCAGCCAGTACATGCTGGAATTTGGGTGTGCCTCAGCATGATAGGATTGTGATTGCTGTTAGCAATCATAAGATTGTTATTGATTTTTTTGTCCAATTTTGGTGTTTTAACCAAACTTTTATTAAAAGTAAGTAACACACCAAAATTGGACAAAACAATTCAATAACAATATATATATATATATATATATATATATATATATGAGTGTTAACAGCAATCACACTCCTATCATGCCCAGGCAACCAGTACATGCTGGAACTTGGGCATGATAGGAGTGTGACTGCTAACAGCAATGACCCCCCACACATTTAAAAAAAAAAAATAACCACCCTTTTATTAACAGTAAGTATCACACCAAAATTGGACAAAAAAAATCAAGTTAGCCAGTACATGCTGGAATTTGGGTATGCCTGGCCATAATAGGAGTGTGATTTCTGTTAGCAATCATATATATTTAATACAGCAATTAAACTCCTATGATGCACAAGCAGCCAATACATGCACATCAATTTCAGCCTCCCTGTGCCATGCACCCCCACTTACACATCCATGCTTTCATACACACACTCATTCATTCACAGATACTAATCATTCACAGATACTCATTAATTCCCTCAATCATGCATACTCGTTCATACACCCTCCCCCACCCCCTTACCTGAACTGCAGATTTCCCTGTGCCGCCTGCAGACTTCCGCAGGGGCACTGCTGCTTCCCTCTGTGTTGCTCGCACTCTGTGCAGGAACGGAGCGGAGTCATGTGACATGACATAAAGTTGTATGACTCCGCTGGGTTCCTGTTTCCCCAGAGGTAAGCTGCAGGGCCCCTGTGGAAGTAAACATTCTGTCCTGCATCTGGGAACATGTCCGGGGACATAATTTGTCCGGGACAAGATAACAGATAAACCGTAGTTAGATCAGCTGGCTGGCACAATGGAAAATTGTCTGATCCCTGCTGTCATATAAGGGATCAGACATTATGCCACAGCCAGCCACCCCCCAAACAAAATACCTTACACCCATATTTTTTTTAAATGGGCTGATGGGGTAATGGAAATTGTGGCCCCCAAAACCAGGTGCTTTTTTGGGCCACAAGCAGGTTGCATGATACGTGTCTAAATACTCCTAGTGAAATAGCCTGTCTTGTCTTCACTCCAAAAAGAGCTATGCCCCAAATGAGACAAAGGTGTCATAAATAAAATCCTTATTTTAATGTATTATTCTTACTAAATGTTGGTCTATAGATCTAAAAATTGTATATTTGTTCTTGAAAAAACAACATAAAATTTGTGTCGGTGTATAAAAAAATAAAAAGGAAAAATTATGAAAAAGGCTGAAAAAGTATCACGTTTTCCAGCACATGTTTTCTTAGTAAAGTAGAGGTCGATACTCATATAAATTGTAAAAAATAAAAAAATAAATCTGGGTGCTCTACATAACAAACTTTATTGACCAACGTGGCAATGACATATCCATTTGTGGAGTAGTACAATTTTCCTAGGTTGCCCTTGAAAGAGCTGAAGGGCAAAGGTTTATTACTATAGCTGTACAATTCTTGGTTTCGGTGTTTTACATTAGGATTATATGATAAAGTTAGAGTTTGCAAGTGAGTTACAGCCACGAACAACTCCACCTTATAAAATGGCATCTCAGTAAACTCCATCTGCAAGTAAACTCCATCTGCAAGTATATTACACTGAAAAGCACAGTTAAATTGTGGGTCAATCTTTTATGAAGCAGAAACATGTTAAGGTTGACTTTTCATTAAACATAGAGACAGGGGTGTAACTAGAAACTCCAGGGCCCTGGTGCAAAAATTGCCCCCAAATAACTTGTCTATGCCTTCTTCGACCTTTTGCTCCCTCTTCCAACATACAACAAATGTAAACACACTTACTAATACTCACTAACACACACTCCACCTCACCCCACTTACACATCCATGCTCACACACACAATTACACATCCATGCTCACATACACACGTACAAATATATGCTCACCCACAAGTACACACATGCATGCTCACACATATGTGTGTTGCAGGGTCTTACCAGGCCCCCTAGAGGCACAGGCCCCATTGCAGCTGCGACCCCTGTAGTTATGCCAGTGCTTACAGAAGCAAGTTCCCACTTTACTGAATAAGCTCCTTTACTATTGGTAGTATCTCTAACATGTGATGTACAGAAGCGTTTAATTTGCAGGGCCTTATGGTCAAGTATTGTAAACTCACATTTTGAAAACTATACAGTTTTCAAATAATTACTTTAAAATAGTCTCTTTATAAACTAGTGTATAATATCTAAACTACACAATCATATGCATTTGTTAGGTGATGCAAGATTATTTCAAAAAACTATTATTTTTACTATTATAAAAAAATCCCCAATTTGATTTTTAAGCTAGTGTCTCCTAAGGGTATCAGATTTAAAATATTTAGTGGAAAGGCCAACATAGTTTACAAGCCACCACACTTATTAATAGGCCTGACTCCTCTTTGCAATGTCAACTGTAACATGAATCCTTATCCTAAATCACAGTGTCTCAAATGTCAGCTGCCAGTAGCTGTCCTTCTCCTCTCCTGTATACATCTGAACACACAATGGAGAATTCGGAAGAAAATAATTTAAGTAAACTTCAATTATTAGAAGCCCCAACCACAGGGGATTCTTGTGCAGATGATGAGGATGTGAAGTCTGCAATCAAACCTCGATTTTCTCCACTTCCAAGACGACGCAGCTCTGTGTCTTCAGATGAGGGAGAATTGGAACCTCCAACTTCAGTGGCTAGAAAAGTGTCTTTTGCAGATGCATTCGGTTTTGATCTTGTTTCTGTCAAAGAATTTGATACTTGGGAAGTACCGACTATATCACAAAACCATACATTTGAGATAGAAAGTACACCAATAGAGGAATTCTTTCTTACCCCCAGTTTTGTATTACCTTCAAGTGATGGAATTATGGAAAAACTGTTCTCAAAAAAAGTACTGCTAGAATTAGTGGATTTCCTTCCAAAGACAACATGCATGAAAGGAATTATACGAGTTCTTAATATGTCTTATGAGAAACAAGTATATGTACGTATGTCGCTTGACAACTGGCAAAGCTATTATGATCTGCTAGCAGAATATGTTCCAGACTCTTGTAATGGTGACACTGATCAATTCTTCTTCAATATTTCATTAGTGGCACCTTATCAGAATGATGGAGCCAAAGTCGAATTCTGTATATGTTTTGAAACACCAGTTGGCACATTTTGGGATAATAATGATGGACAAAACTATATCTTGATATGTCACAAGAAAGAACAGATTGTGGAAACTAATAAAGTGGCTGAAGATTTTGCAGACAAATACAAGAAAAGTTGCTTAAAACCTTCATTAAGGTAAGACAGATATGTACACAGTAACAGGGGGAACATTATTGCTTGAAAAAAAAGAAAAAGTTTATTTGAAATAACTTACACAATATTGCCGAAACAAAAAGAATGGACAGTTAAAATATATTTTATTGTCCAGCCCCCCACTTTATTAATATGAAAATAATTGCAATTATACACTGTGCAAGTCTTGTTTTCATTTTTAAATGCTCAATCTTATTTGCAGAATTACTACTATATAGCATATCGTTACATTGAAATATTAAATTGGAATTTGAAAAATTCTCAAGTCTAAGATTTGCATCACAAATGACTGAAAAGATTTTGCAGCACATAATTGCCACACCAATTTGAATAAGATACTGCATTAAAATCTTATTTTAAAGTAGGGTATGGCAATCAGACTACACCTTGCAGCTGATGATGATAGGAGCTGCAATAAGAAATGCTTATTGCAAAAAATATGTTTTAAAACAGTATAATTTATTTTCTCAAGAGCACCATGCATACACCTAGGGAGGATCTAGATGTAGAAAATTAGGACAAACAGCACCCTTCCCAATGCTGTAACATACACATAATATACTCTGTGGGGCATCACCATTCAGAAACCTTCATATCTCCTGCAAAAAAAAAAACAAAACGGAACAGGAGCTTTTCTTCAGAGTATAAAGTATGAGCTTTATTTTTTTCAGGCATAAAATAGTAAGGAGTAATACTCACAACTGCATGAAGTATGTCATAGACCAGAGCTAGATGCAGTTGTAGTTGGTACAGTAGATAATGGATGACTATAGAGTGAGCCTATGTTTTTTTATTCTATAAATCATATATAAGTAAATTACATATAACTGTTTTACATCCTGAAAGTGACTCTCTTCTTGATCCACACCTCATATAAGATTTTGGATTATCTAAATTTTCAATAAATAAATCATGTAAACACCAACTGGCAAGCCCATCACTGAAGTCAAAATAATCAAATCATACACATTTTTTGGGCCAGAGATTTCTTTCGCCTGCTCATTTCCTGAAACAGGAAAAGTGTGTGCTCTTGATTAAGGGGAAGGACTAGCCACATACAGGAGCACGGCCAACCTCAGTTAGACTCCGAAGACCTGGGTGTGCAGGTATTGGTTGGAACATGAGCAGGAGTTGGTATTATCTGGGCAGGGAATAGGTAACCTTAACCCTACTCCTTTGCCCAGAGACTGAATATACTGACTCATAGCTGAGGCCAAAATATTAAAAACAGAGAATTTGGCTATAACAGTATTACAATGAAAATGTGATGGGTCAAGACTGTATAATTAGAGCATACCTCCTTTCAAAATTTCAAAGTGTGGTTAGAGGAGCTGCTAAGGGCAGTAACATTTTGTCTAACTTTATTACATGTTCATAACTATTTATGGAATTCAGTTATTAAATTAGAATAAGAATGTATTTAATTTACAAAAACTTTAAGGGCATTATTTACAGTGATACATTAACACATCCCAAACAAATAAGGAAGTGCTTAACCCCTTAAGGACCAGGCTGTGTTTTACCTTTTGTACCATTGGGACCGAGGCTGTTTTAACACTTTTGCGGTGTTCGAGTTTAGATGTAATTTTCTCTTCACTCATTTAGTGAACTCACACAAATTATATGTTGTTTTTTCAGGACAAGAAGGGCTTTCTTCAGATACCATTGTTTTAATCATATTATCTAATTTCCCATAAAAAAATACTAAAATATGATGAAAAATGTAAAAAAACCCCACATTTTCTGACTTTTATCCGAAAAATCTTTTACTCATCCAAAAAAGCTAATGAAAAAACCTACTAAATATATTCTACTATTGGTCCTGAGTTTAGAAATACCCAATGTTTTTATGTTTTTTTGCTTTTTTCTGCACGTTATGGAGCATTAAGTATAAGTAGCGTTTTGCTTTTTCAAAACCATTTTTTCCAAATCTGGTAATTCTTCCCCCCATGTGCCATTTCGGGTATATTTGAAGCCGGCCAATGCAATTTACCCCATCAAATCATATATTTTTGAAAACTAGACACCCCAAGGTATTTCAAATGCTAGTATTTTAACCCTTTCCATGCATGAGATTCTACCACCAGCCTTTGCCACACTTTGTGTTAGTATTTTTTTGGTATTTTTTTTTACACAAATTGTAATTTGGGTATACATTTATAGCTCCAGGTATACGTCACTATCAAACAACACCCTAATATGTGTTCAACAACATCTCTCGAGTACAGTGATACCACCCATGCATGGGTTTGACTGCTGTTTGGGGTTAAAAGGCCACATTTGGGAAGTGCGCTTTTTTCCCCCCTATTTTGGTCAGTCTGTGCCTATGCCCTATCTTTGAGCCTGGCCACTACAATTTACCTCATAAAACCATATATTTTTGAAAACTAGACACCCCAAGGTACTTAAAATGGTAGTATTTAACCCTTTCCATGCATCAGATTCTACCACCAGCCTTTGCCACACTTTGTGGTAGTATTTTTTTTTTCACACAAATTGTACTTTGGGTATAAATGTATAGCTCCAGGTATACGTCACTATCAAACAACACCCTAATATGTGTTCAGGAACATCTCCCGAGTTAAGTCATACCCCACATGTATGGGTTTGTCTGGTGTTTGGGGTTAAAATGCCACATTTTGGAAGTGCACTTTTTTCCCCCCCATTTCGGTCAGTCTGTGCCTATGCCCTATCTTTGAGCCCGGCCACTCCAATTTACCCCATCAAACCATTCATTTTTTTAAATTAGACACCCCTTGGGTATTTGAAATGCTTTTATTTAAATTTTTCCACGTCAGGATTTTTGGGAAGATACAGCGCTAATTTTAGCACTTGCTCATAATAATAAACTTTATTTTTTTATTTTACTCTTTTTGGACTTTTTTTTTTACATTTTGCTGGAACTGGATAGTTCCTCTAAAGCATAATACTTTTTAAATGTTACCATGTTTTTTTTAAGCTTTTTCTTTGTTTCCTTTTTTTTAAAAAATGTTTTACTAATCACATAGTGATTAGAAAGCTGGGCTCCATTGACTTGTATGGTTGAATTCAGTACCTGTATTCAACCTGCAAGTGGAGCCAGAGTTCTCTAGAGGGTCTGGAGACCATCTAGCGAACTTTTTCAACTTTATTTTTTTTTTCCAGGCCGCCGCCATCTTGCGGATGGCGAAGACTGCGTGCAGCTGCGGCTGTGACCGCTCTCCGGAGCGGTCACAGCCCACCCTGGGGTAAGTATTTGGTGTCACTGGATGCCTCCATTGAAGTTTAGGAGGTGATCGTTGATTGCCTCCTAAACGCTTTTAAAACGGGCGTCCGCTGCCATACAATGTATGGCGGATGTTGACGCCCCGGGGAGGGGCCAGACATGGCCCATCATGCCGATCTCAGTGTTGCTGAATGCCTCAACATCGAGGCATTACAGCAACACCGTTTAAGCTTAGAAAGTGATCGTTGATCACTTTCTAAGCTTGTTTAAGTCTGATGACGCGTCAGGCACGTCATAGGTCGTTAAGTGACCGTTTTGCATGACGTGCCTGACCCAGAAATGGACGTTAAGGGGTTAATCATAAGCAGCCTCAATGATTAAGCACTTACTTGTGCGAAACGCGGTAAGTGTCTAGCCTGTGTTTCCATTCTGTGCCTGTCTATGTACCCCTTGTTTTGATTTTGTGGTCTATGGACTCGTATACATTTTGATACATTTTACAATGGATGCTTCCTCTCTATTCCTTGGTGTCAGCTGGCGACCCATGATCATCTGAAGTAGCATTTACAGTGGATATAAAAAGTCTACACACCACTGTTAAAATGCCAGGTTCTTGTGATTTTAAAGAATGAGACAAAGAAATAAAATAAAAAAAACTCACAATAACCTGGTTGCATAAGTGTGCACACCCTTAAACTAATATTTTGGTGAAGTACCTTTTGATTTTATTACAGCAATCAGTCTTTTTGGGTAGGAGTCCATTAGCGTGGCACATCTTGACGTGGCAATATATGCCCACTCTTCTTTGCAAAAGGTCTCCAAAACTGTCAGATTGCGAAGACATCTCCTGTGCACAGCCCTCTTTAGATCACCCCACAGATGTTCAATTGGATTCAGGTCTGGGCTCTGGCTGGGCCATTCCAAAACGTTAATCCTCTTCTGGTGAAGCCATGCTTTTGTGGATTTGGATGTGTGCTTTGGGTCGTTGTCATGCTGAAAGCCAGTACTTGCCAGAAATTCCTGCAGTTCCTTTAACATTGCAGTAGGCCTCTTGTAAGCCTCCCTGACCAGTTTTCTTCACGTCTTTTCATCAATTTTGGAGGGACATCCATTTCTTGGTAATGTCTCTGTTGTGCCATATTGTCTCCACTTGATGAAGACTGTCTTCACTGTGCTCCATGGTATATCTAATTCTGAACACAGCCCCAGTTATAAGAGGGTGTGCACACTTATGCAACCAGGTTATTGTGAGTTCTTTCCCCCTCAAAGATTTCAGCTTGTTTTGCAATTGAATTGTTCACGTTATAGGTCACATTAAAGGTGGAAAAAGTTATGACATGATTTACCTTTGTCTCATTCTTTAACATCACAAGAACCTGGGATTTTAACAGGGGTGTGCAGACTTTGTATATCCACTGTAGGCTATGGCCTCATTCTGCCTCAACAATGAAATGATTATACAAATGTGTTTAGAACTAAAGATTCAGCAATGCTGCAACATAAATTAAGCTTATATGAAAGATCACACAGAGTAGTTCACATATATAAATGTTATTAATGATTGGTATTTGTATAGATATTTTACTGTAGATAGATGCCACCATTTTTAATGTGTATTTTCTGATCACTAACCAGGCTGTCTATTCTTGAAATAAATTAGCAAGAAGCCAATCAGAATATAAATTGTGCAAGACACTATTGACACTTCTGTGTTTCCTTACCTCTCACATTACACACTTCAACTAAAATGCAGGCCTTGTTGTATCTGGCAATAGCTAAAAACAATCTAGTACCCCTAACATTTACTTATCTAGCTGAACAGTAAATGTGAAAATCTAAAAATATACAAAACTTATTTGCAAAAAAAACAGAGGGGAAACATGTATAACAAAATAAAAGCAATACAACGGCTTCCTGATTGGGAATTAGTCCAGAGCTTTCCCCCGCAATCAGTGCTCACACACTGAAAGAAGGATTGACAGATTTATCTCCTCTGAAAGGGACACAATCCAATGTCATAATGCTTAAACATCCCAGAACTGAGGGTGAAGTCCAATTAACCCACTATTTAATTAATCTTTGCATCTTACCCACACTAGAATACAATAGTGAATAGTAGTATGGAGGCTGAGAAACCTTGTGTTGCCTAAGGGAGCATTTTAGCAAATTAGATCTACAGAAAAGGGTAACATTTAACCAAAAAATTATTGTCTTCCTAGATAATGGTTTTTGACGCAAGAAAAAACACATCAAACACAAAATACATGTTCTACATCTTTGAGTTCAGCTTTACGGCACCGAAATCCAAGGTGGACAATACAGTAGGCATCATTTCTTCATTTAAAAAAATTGAAAACAACAATATCAAGTGACATAGTACATTCTAGAGACAAATGACTAGTAGCAATAAGATGGTGGCACATTAGCAAAGTAGCTCTACAAGAGGTTTGTTTACTTACCACTGCATTTGCAGATGAGTTGCAGCCAGGTCAAACGTCAATGATTACAATATACATTATGAAATGTCAACTTCATCAAGGTTCTTCTGCAAGATGTGACATTTACAAGGCAAAATATACAGTTACATCTGTGAGATTTACAAAAGGTGCATTATACAGGGCTAACAAATCTCTTCTTGCAGCGGAAACTTGTTCTGATTGCCACTTCCTAATATACAGGTGTCAGTGAATCGAAACCGTTAAAAACCTCTTTCTTTCCTTAAGTCATAATAATTAAGGAATTAATACTTATATGATATTGCATAGATATTCAAATGTCATAACTTTACCATGTTTCTTATTTAAATTCATGCCTGTTAATCAATACAAAATGACATTAGTTTCTGATTGTAACTTGTTTAGCCCTTTGAAAAATGCTTACAAAGGATAGAATATTTTGTAAGCCTGAGCAAAAAGAAAGGATCTGTCTTTCAGTGTGCTACCTCATTAGAGACATTGACTCATCTCAGTCAGGGTTATATTGAGTTTCCAAACCAAAGAAATTTGAGTCCACAATAACCTTTCACCCTTAAACATGAGACATTATCTGAGTCATGTTCCTTGGGGAAGCATGCTGAATCTGACTTGCCTCAGACATTACACAGGAAAGATCTGGAGGGGGAAAAACAAGATTAGGGCACAGACAAATCCATAGAAATTGATGAGGAACATAGGACAGGAACACAGACCTGATATGTTAAACTAAAAATAAATAAATAAATGCCTGGATAATTAAGCAAGTAAATAATAAATATTATTTTTTCCCTACTCTATAATATGTTTCCTCCTTCATACTGTAAAGTGGATAAGTAGATAATACAATGTGGACGTCCGAAGTAAATTATATATTTTTTATTTTAAGAAGACCATTTAAATAATATAAATATTCTTGGAACCACTTTCCAAGCTACTGACATGTTTATCATTAAGGCCAAGTTGGGGGCAATGTGAAGCAGGTGCACAGCCCTGTTGAAGATAGTTGAGGAACTTGAGGAGGTCAGAGGTTTCCTTTTAATTTTTACCCAGTATAGGTGAGAGGGTACAGAAAAGAGAACTTGTTTATCTCTCTCTCTCTCTCTCTCAATCCCCTTTTCTCCCTCTTTCTCCCCCCTCTCTTATTCTGTCTCTTTTCACTCTCTCCTCCCACCTTTCTGCTTAAAACATCCCTTCCTCCCTCCTTTCTAGAACATAATTAATTCTTACAATACTGTGAAGAAGCCCATCCTCCCTGGCACAATATCATCTGGCAGTCCCTCTTCTCTTTGCACACAACATGAAATGACAGTCCCTTTCTTCACTACACTATGTGGCAGAGCCTTGGCGTGAATTATCAGTCACACGCCAAGGCTCCAATGATGAGTGGACTTTGCATTAAGCCCCACCTAGCATGACCAGCAGTTCCCATGATGGCAAGGCTTTTATATGGGGGATATATATAAATTATATAAGTACCGTATTGGCCTGAATGTAGGCCATTAAATTTAAATTAGCGCTCTAAAGTGGGAGTGCGGCCTATATTCGGGGTTTAGCGCAAGGATGCGCTGTTCATGTCGCCCAGGACATTTATCATTCTTCATTTATCCCTGCTTCGGGTAAGCAGCAGGGTTTGGATCCAGATCCCCTGCAGCGCTGCAGGGGACCTGGATCCTTCTCTCCAGCAGCACTTCCGCCGGGGCTTCTATGGTGGAGCACTGGCGTGACATAACCTTCCAGAGGCAGGTGGGCATTAAGCATATCTGAAGGGTCAGAGTGGCATATCTAGGGGGCATAAAGCATATCAGGGGTTATAGAGCATATTAGGGGCAGAGTGGCATAACTCTTTTAACTCTTGGAGCGGTGGTCTCTCCCGGCCAAGTCTGTACGAGCGACTCTATTGGTCACCAGCAGGGGGCTCATCTGCCATCAACCAATGAAGTACAGGTGCACAGCTGATGCGTAGTGCATACCGTATTAACCCCTATTAACCCCTTCTACAAAAAAATGAAGAAAAAAAATGAACATGAAGAACGTACACGAATATTCGCCCGAACACAGGTACGGGCGAATATTCGTGGAATACGAAGATTTTTTACCCCACGAAGACGAACACAAAGACGAACACGAAGAGTTGGCTGGTGCCCAAGTCTGATATATATATATTTTATATATAAAAAGTGTGGAAACTTTTCAAACGTCCCTCGTATATATACATACAGTACTGTGCAAAAGTTTTAGGGAGGCATGAAATGTAGTTTATTTTTATAATTTAACAAAAAGCAAAATGAATTAACAATATTTAGTGTGACCACCCTACTTCTACTAGGTACATTTGCACATGTTTTTTAAGGAACTCAGCAGGTAGAGTTAGGCAGCCTTCATTCTCTTCATGTAATCTCAGATAGACTTGATAATGTTGGGATCAGGGCCTCTGCAGGGACCATACCATCGCTTCTAGAAGCCCTTGTTCTTTTTCACGCTGAAGTTATTAATGTTTTGGTTGCATGTTTGAGGTCGTTGTCATGTTACAGAATAATCTGATGCCTCCCTGATGGTATTACACGATGGATAAGTATTTGCCAGAACTGCTCAGCATTAAGGAGACGATTCATTCTGACCAAATCCCCAACTCATTTGCAGAAATCTAGCCCTTAACTTTCAGGAAACCTCCACTATGCTTAACTGTTGCCTGCAAAAACTCATACTTGTACCGTTCTACAGCCCTTTGGCAAAAAAACTGCCTTCTGCTATAACCAAATTCAAATTTTGACTCCTCAGTCCAAAGCACCTGCTGACATTTTTTCTGCACCCCAGTTCCTGTGTTTTTGTGAATAGTTGAGTAACCTGGCCTTGTTTCCAGGTCAGATGTATAGGTTATTGGCTGGACATTAGATGGGCATACCAGAGTACCACTGTTTTTTTTGTCAATGCTGAGCTGATGGCACTGCTGTACATCTTACGATTGCGAAGGAAAATAAGGAATATATTTCTTTAAAATGTTTCCTTGGCTGACATACCGTCCTCAACGTCACTCATTTCTTTGGGCTTCTTTAACCCCTTTGGGACCGGGTTTTTTTTACTACGTTTGCGGTAAAAGACCAGAGCAGTTTTTGTGTTGTTGCTATGTCTTTCTTCAACTGTAAATTTTCTCTTCTCAGTTAGTGCACCCACACAAATCATATATTGTTTTTTTCCAGCACAAGTAGGTCTTTCTTTTGAAATAATAATAATTATATATATAAACCATCATTAAGTATAAAAAATATCTAAAAATGTTCGGGAAATTAGGAAAAAAGGAAATATTTTCACAGTTTCACCTATAAATATAATAATAATATAACCAGTGCAAATGAAAAAAAACCCCTCCAAAAGTGTATTTAGGTAAATGCCTCATATGCATGGTATTTTCATTTATGTTAAGTTTTAAAAAAAATGTGGTATCCTGGGACTTGCGCCCCAATTGCAGCCAGAAAAAGAAAAACTGCCCCATATACAAAAGTATATATTTTTTAAAAGAGGACATCCCATAGTATTTTACTTGGGGCATTTTAATACTTTTAACCATTTTAGTACCAGTCTGTCCTAAACATTGCAGTAACATTTTTAACAAACCTATTCTATCCGAACACAGTATTTTTTTCCTGGGTACATAAAATTACTGAAACAACTTGTGATTTGTATTTAAAAAACACCCCCGAGTACAGGAATACCCCATATACATGGGTAGGGTACGTCTCTTTGGTACTGCGGGTTTGGAACATGCCCATTTCAGTTTTCAAACATGGAATTTTGACATGTAGACGTCCCATATTTAATTTTAACCCCCTAAAACTATATATTTCCTAAAACCAGACAGCTCAGGGAATCTAGTAAGGGGCATATTGGCCTGTCCCATGCAGCTGATTCCACACCGGCGCCTTCCAAATTTAGTCTAACAAAAAAAGAAAACATTTTTCACATCCACTTTGCAGTTTCATCATGTTTATTTGTCAGGACCAGGGCGAGCAGGTCGGGTAGGAGTCCATGTGCAGGGGATATGGGGAACTCTGTCTGTACTCCTTTATGCATGGTGACACTGAGATAGGTACAGACAGAGTAGCAGGACTGGATAGGACGAGAGACAGGAGCTGAGGCAGGTACAGGCTCGGGAGCTGAGGCAGAGAGACGGGAGCTGAGGCAGGTACCGGCTCAGTAGTTGAGGCAGAGAGACGGGAGCTGAGGCAGGTGCAGGCTCGGGAGTTGAGGCAGAGAGACGGGAGCCGAGGCAGGTACCGGCTCGGGTGCAGGTGCAGGCACCGGCTCGGGTGCAGGTGCAGGCACAGGTTCGGGTGCAGGTGCAGGCACAGGTTCGGGTGCAGGTGCAGGTGCAGGCACAGGCTCGGGTGCAGGTGCAGGCACAGGCTCGGGTGCAGGTGCAGGCACAGGCTCGGGTGCGGGCCCACTGGCAGGTAAGCCCACAGGCAGGTTCAGGCACAGGTACAGGCTCGGGTGCGGGCCCACTGGCAGGTAAGCCCACAGGCAGGTTCAGGCACAGGTACAGGCTCAGGTGCGGGCCCACTGGCAGGTAAGCCCACAGGCAGGTTCAGGCACAGGTACAGGTACAGGGGAGGCCCACTGGCAGGGCGGACGGGAACGGAGGCCCACTGGCAGGGCGGACGGGAACGGAGGCCCACTGGCAGGGCGGACGGGAACGGAGGCCCACTGGCAGGGCGGACGGGAACGGAGGCCCACTGGCAGGGCGGACGGGAACGGAGGCCCACTGGCAGGGCGGACGGGAACGGAGGCCCACTGTCAGGGCGGACGGGAACGGAGTACTACCGGGCCAGGCACGTGTACAGGTTAATGCACGGGTACGGACTTACGCTCGGGTACTGGATCATGCACGAGTACCGGCTCAGGCACGGGTACAGGAACGGGCTCAGGCACAGGTTCAGGCTCAGGCACGGGTTCAGGCTCAGGCACGGGCACGGGCACGGGTTCAGGTTCAGGCAAAGGAGCAAGCTCAGGTACAGGTAGCGGCTCAGAGCAAAGGCAGTCCTTTAACATCAATGTCAAGGCCCTGACTGATGGGCAGGGCAGGTCTTATAAAGGCAGGCTTCACTCAGTTCATGAGGCGCAGCTGTACCTGATAATCAGGTTCAGCTCACTCCAGAGGGAGGAGGGTGGCCACTAGTGGTAACTGAAGTATTAGCCTGAAGTATAATTCAGCCATGGTTCAGGCAGCAGAGAGTGGATCCTGACAGTACCCCCCCCTCAAGGAGCGGCCTCCGGGCGTTCCTAGGATAGTGGTGTGGCAGTAGCCGATGGTGCTGAAAGCTCTTCTCGCACGTAGAGCGTTTTCGAAATCGTGCAGGTCACCCCGACGTACGACAGTCCCATTAGACGCCACCACACACTCTGATGACATGGCCTTAGGTGCGCTGGCCTGGGAGGTATGGACCTTGGCCGCTGGATGCGCAGATGCGATGGTTCCGGGAAGCGCTTGTCTTGTCCGCCTTCTGCATTCGCCAGGGGTTAGGAATTCCCCCTGTACACAGAGTCCCTCTACCTGGCGTTGGATAATACCAGGACTGGACTGGGTGGAGGCTATAACGTAGGAGGGTGTACCAGACCTCTTATCGCGCATCAGTTGCTCGTAGCGGTTCAGGTCTTTCCTGTGCACGATTGTCCCGTTGGATGCCAGGACGTTACCGGGGGCCCCAAGGGAGTGTCTAGCGGTCTGGGGTTCTTTGTTATGGTTCCTAGGAGTGATGGGAGTGGTAGTACCAACCGCACAAACACCCGTGGTATGTTGGAGCTCGGGTGTGTATGCCATGTCATCCTCTGAATGAGCATCGTCCATGTCAGACCAGTCAGGGTCGTCAGACATGGTCTGGGGTTCCTCTGACATGGCTTCAGAAGGTGTAGGTTCACCTGGTGCCGTGACATGAGAAACCTCTGGTTCACCGGGCTGCGGAAGAGGCAGGGTGTGCTCCAGCTGTGACGGGTTGCTGGTGTCATATACAGGTTCCTGGGCACGGGGTTGATCAGTGTGGGTTGCAGGTGGCTTAGCAGATTTCCACGGACAATATGTTATCCTATGACCGGTCTCACCGCAATAATAACACAAGTTGTCCTCTCGCCGTTTTTGTTTCTCTTCTTTGGTGAGAGGCTCGCGCTTACAGCTCTTCTGTGGAGCTTTCTTGCCCTTGGTCTTGGTCATAGGCTTTTGTTTAGTGCGATCGCTTTCCATCACAGACCTCACAGATTTGCACAGCTGCAGTACACACTCCGCCAGTACCTCCAGAACTGCAGTCATCCCCGCGGACTCCTTTGTATGGCCTTGGCATTCTGTCAGGACCAGGGCGAGCAGGTCGGGTAGGAGTCCATGTGCAGGGGATATGGGGAACTCTGTCTGTACTCCTTTATGCATGGTGACACTGAGATAGGTACAGACAGAGTAGCAGGACTGGATAGGACGAGAGACAGGAGCTGAGGCAGGTACAGGCTCGGGAGCTGAGGCAGAGAGACGGGAGCTGAGGCAGGTACCGGCTCGGGAGTTGAGGCAGAGAGACGGGAGCTGAGGCAGGTACCGGCTCGGGTGCAGGTGCAGGCACCGGCTCGGGTGCAGGTGCAGGCACAGGTTCGGGTGCAGGTGCAGGCACAGGTTCGGGTGCGGGTGCAGGTGCAGGTGCAGGCACAGGTTCGGGTGCAGGCACAGGCTCGGGTGCGGGCCCACTGGCAGGTAAGCCCACAGGCAGGTTCAGGCACAAGTACAGGCTCGGGTGCGGGCCCACTGGCAGGTAAGCCCACAGGCAGGTTCAGGCACAGGTACAGGCTCAGGTGCGGGCCCACTGGCAGGTAAGCCCACAGGCAGGTTCAGGCACAGGTACAGGTACAGGGGAGGCCCACTGGCAGGGCGGACGGGAACGGAGGCCCACTGGCAGGGCGGACGGGAACGGAGGCCCACTGGCAGGGCGGACGGGAACGGAGGCCCACTGGCAGGGCGGACGGGAACGGAGGCCCACTGGCAGGGTGGACGGGAACGGAGGCCCACTGTCAGGGCGGACGGGAACGGAGTACTACCGGGCCAGGCACGTGTACAGGTTCATGCACGGGTACGGACTTACGCTCGGGTACTGGATCATGCACGAGTACCGGCTCAGGCACGGGTACAGGAACGGGCTCAGGCACGGGTTCAGGCTCAGGCACGGGTTCAGGCTCAGGCACGGGTTCAGGTTCGGGTTCAGGCAAAGGAGCAAGCTCAGGTACAGGTAGCGGCTCAGAGCAAAGGCAGTCCTTTAACATCAATGTCAAGGCCCTGACTGATGGGCAGGGCAGGTCTTATAAAGGCAGGCTTCACTCAGTTCATGAGGCGCAGCTGTACCTGATAATCAGGTTCAGCTCACTCCAGAGGGAGGAGGGTGGCCACTAGTGGTAACTGAAGTATTAGCCTGAAGTATAATTCAGCCATGGTTCAGGCAGCAGAGAGTGGATCCTGACATTATTTTTGTGTAAAAAAACAAAATAGGTCTTGATTTGTGTTCAGTAACACCCCCCCCCCCACCCGAGTACAGCGATACCCCACATGCATAGATAAGTTTCTGTTTCTCAGAAAGTGGAACGTGCGCATTTCAATTTTTAAAATAGCATACCTGTGAACTTCTCGGCTCCGGCTACTCGGAGCATTCCCTTACAGGACGCGGCCAGGACTGCACACTGACATCAGCAGGCGGCAGCGGGAAACACCCACATTTAACATAAAAAATGGGCGTGTCAAGACCCTGCTCCCGCGACCCGGAGAATTCGGGTCTTGACCCAGAGAACCGGAGGAGCAGCGCTCACCCAGCAATCTCCGGGTCAAACCCAGAGAGTTCCCAGGTATGTTTATCAGATTACTTGTAAGTGACAAGTTTAGGCAGCTGACATTGATCAGGTAGACCAATCAATAATCAGTGACTGGCCAGGAGTGATCTGATCATCATATGCCCACTTTGATTAATTCTGCAGCAGTTACTAAACTCACAGCATTTGACCTGGAAGCACCCTCAGTGCTGTTATTTTTTTAAATTAAAAATAAATACATAACTCTTTCAATGCTGATGCTCCATTGAATCACAGCATTGACTGATATTTAGTCCCCACAAACTTGCGGGGACTAATATTAACCCCTGCAATGCTGTGTCGGGGTCATAAACAATCACGGCATTGAAGGGGTTAACACTCCACGATTGCTCTTAATTTAGCAATTGGGAAGCAAGGGAGGGGGTGGGGGGCTGGTCTCCACACTCATGTGGAGACCGAAGAACCCTTTCTCCCTGTTCCTGAAGCTGCCTCAGAGAGGAGCCTCTTTGATCACTCCTGTAGGAGTGATCAAAGCACTTGTTGCAATTGCTGGTCTGCCTGGTGACCCAATCAACAAACAACCCCCTTCCTTGAGGCTGCCTGTGGCAGCTGAAAACGCAATTGCCGGTGATTGCATTTTGAGCCAACAAAATCGCTCCCGATCACCACGATTGTGGCAACATGGGGGCATTTTTTTGTGTTGACGTACCTGGTATGCCCCGGTCTGCAGCTACCATGTAACCATGGCGTCCCGGTCCCGAAGGGGTTAAAAGAGCTTCAGCAGAACATCTGGAAACTTCTGCCTGGGAGAGACCTTGCTGATGCAGTATAACAGCCTTGTGTCTTGTTGTGCTTAGTCATGCCAAGGTGTAAAAAAAGGTGAAAATTTTCTTCAGCAATCTCACTTTGTGGAAGTTTACCTAGAAGAACTGATACTATTTTGAAAGCCAAGGGTGGTCACACCAAATATTGATTTGATTTAAATTTTTGTTCTGTTCACTCATTTTGCATGTTGTTAAAAAAACTATTAAAATTTTTCATTTTTTAAAGAATTCTACAGCATTTTTTCACACCTGCCGAAACCTTTTGCTCAGTACTATATATGTGTGAGTGACAGTATGTAAAAAAAAGTAAGTGAGAGTGAAGAAACCCAAAGAAATGCAAACTAAAATTCAGGTCCCCTCCCAGGGGTGAAACTAGAAGCCACGGGGGCCCTGGTGTGAAATATTGCCCTGGGCCCCCCAACTTCAACAGCTAGGCTGTGCCATCCTTGCCCTTTGCCCTCCCTTCCAACATACAACATATTTAAACACACTTACACAAATTACACACACTTAGTCATACTCACACACTCCATCTCACCCCACTTACACAATTACACATCCATGCTCACACACACACACACACAAGTTTATTTTTTACATGGAGGGGAGAGAGGGGCGCCCCTCACTCTCCTCTGCAAGGCCTCTAGCTCGGTGCCGGTGCTGAGTGCTAGAGTATGGCGTAACTTTTCGGTGCTCAGCAGTGAAGCAGCGCACACCGTGGCAGAACAGTGAGGCAGAGGCCTCGCGCTCCCACTGCAGGACCTCTACAAGGTAAGTCAACTACAAAGGGGGGTAGATAGTTAGAGGGGAGGGAGAGGGGGGTAGATAGTGAGAAGGGAAGGAAAGAGGGGGTAGATAATGAGAAGGGAGGTAGAGGTGGATTGATAGTGAGAAGAGGGGGAGAGGGGGTAGATAGTGAGAAGGGAGGGAGAGGGGGTAGATAGTGAGAAGGGAAAGAGAGGGGGTAGATAGTGAGAAGGGAGGGAAAGGGGGTAGATAGTTAGGAATGGGGTAGTAAGAGTATTGAAATAAATAAAGAGTGAGAATGAGTGAGAAAATAAATGAATTAATGTGTGGGTGAATTATGTGAATTAATTTGTGAGAATGCATTAATGAATATGTGTAAATGATTTGTGTGAATGAGTGAGAAAATTAATGATTGTGTGAATGAATTATGTGAATGAAAGAGTGAATTAGTGAGTGACTGTAAAAGTATTTGTATGTATCATATACGTGTAATTGATTTGTAGAAAGTCAACACACTCAAGCGTTTGGGACCAAGATGGCACAGGAAGAGTGTTTATGGGACAAAGATGGCATAGGACGGGCTGTTTGGGGACAAAGTTGACTAATGCTGGGCAGTTTGGGAACAAAGATGGCAAGTCCTATGTGTGTAATTTGGGTGCTGCACAGGATGATTACGGGGGAGAGGACCTCTCAATGTCACGGTAGGGTCAGAAGGAGGGAAGACTGCACTGACTCTCACAGTCTTCCCCTAATCTGCAGTTAGTGTTGCAAATATTTGCTTTGGTATGGGAGCGGGGGAACTGATTGCATGCTAGGAAGCATGGAGCGGGGCCCAATTAAATGCCTGCATAGGGTCCAATTTTTTCAATATAAAATGTGTTGGCAGCAGGATCTAATATTTATGTATATTGTCAGCAGGGCCTAATATTTATATATATATATCAGCAGCAGAGTCTAATATTAAAGAATGAAAACTAATTGCCAGTTCATCTGTTATTTTGGAAATCAAATTTCAAGCCTTTACTTCAAAGAGATAACTACATATTATGTAGTTAAAAATGCATGTCTAACGCACATATATATATATATATATATATATACATATATATATATACATATATATATATATATATATATATATATATACATATATATACGTGGCCAAAAGTTTTGAGAATGACACAAATATTAATTTTCACAAAGTCTGCTGCCTCAATTTAGATGATGGAGTATACTCCAGAATGTTATGAAGAGTGATCAAATGAATTTCAATCAATTGCAAAGTCCCTCTTTGCCATGAAAATGAACTTAATCCCCAAAAAACATTTCCACTGCATTTTAGCCCTGCCCCAAAAGCACCAGAGAGAGTGATTCTCTCGTTAGCACAGGTGAGAGTATTGACATGGACAAGGCTGGAGATCACTCTGTTATGCTGATTGAGTTGGAATAACAGACTGGACGCTTTAAAAGGAGGGTGGTGCTTCACAGGGGCATGACTAGAAACCACCGGGCCTCCCAACTTTAACAACAGCCTTTTTTGCCCCTTGCCCCCCTCCTTCCGATATAAAACATATGTAAACACACAAATTACACACACTTATTCATACTCACACACTCCATTTCACCCCATTTACATATAAATGCTCACATACACACACGTACACATCCATGCTCACCCCCACACACAAGTACACATCCATGCTCACACACACACTAACACAATTACACATCCATGTTCACACACAAAAGTACACATCCATGCTTACACACACACACATATATATATATAGATATAGATATATGCACACACATAAATACATATACATACATCCCACCTCCCTCCCTCCTGCCCCGCTTACCTCTCACCACTCCTGCAGCTTTACCCGTGGCTGCTCGCGCGCATCATGCAGGCAGCCTCAGTTTTACCGCAGATCACGTGACCCCCGATACACTCCTGTCTCTCTGTGCCGGTTCAAAATAGGTTAGAAAGGCCCCTCCGACCTGGATCAGTGCGGTCCAGGTCGGAAGAGCCCTTTCTAAACTATTTTGAACCAGTATGAGGAGACAGGAAAAAAGGGTTGCAGTGGTAGTTGCGCCAGTGGTGCTCGACATCATTGTTCTTCCTTTGTTAATCATGTTTACCTGCAAGGAAACACATGCTGTCATAATTGCTTTGCACAGAAAAGGGCTTCACGGGCAAGGATATTGCGGCTAGTAGGATTGCACCTAAATCAACCATTTATCGGATCTTCAAGGACAGAGGTTCAATTGTTGTGAAGAATGTGTCAGGGCGCCCAAGAAAGTCCAGCAAGGGCCAGAACTGTCTCCTAAAGTTGATTCAGCTGTGGGATAGGGGGCCACCAGTGCTGAGCTTGCTCAGGAATGGCAGCAGGCTGGTGTGAGTGCATCTGCACGCACACTGATACAAAGACTTTTGGAGGATGGCCTGGTGTCAAGAAGGGCAGAAAAGAAGCCACTTCTCTCAAGGAAAAACCTCAGGGACAGACTGATATTCTGCAAAAGGTACAGGGGTTGGACTGCTGATGACTGGGGTAAAGTCATTTTCTCTTATGAATTCCCTTTCTGATTGTTTGGGACATCCGGCAAAAAGCTTATCCAGAGAAGACCAGGTGAGCGCTACCATAACCATTCATGTGTGGGCTCACTCACAATTTTGCATAAGAATACAGACATGAATAAAGAATGGTACAAACATATCCTTCAAGAGCAACTTCTCTCAACCATCCAAGAACAATGCCTTTTCTAGCACGATGGAACACCTTGCCATACAGTAAAAGTGATGACTAAGTGGCTCAGGGAACAAAACATCTGACAAAAATATCACACACTGAAGCAGCAAACTTTGTGAACACATATTCATAAATCCCACCTCCTGCCCCTGCTTACCTTTCACCGCTCCTGCAGCTTTCCTTCTGGCTGCTTGTGTGCGAGCAGCCTCAGTTTCAACATGGGGTCATGTGTCCCGAATATGTTCCTGTCTCCCCCTGCCGGTTCAAAATAGTTTAGAAATGTCAGTGGGATATAGATAGATAGATAGATAGTGTCAGGACTCGGGTGATCAGGTCGGGTAGGAGCCCATGTGCAGGGGATACTTGGGGTTCAGTATGTAACCCACGGTGCATGATTATGCAAACAAAGACACCACAAGCAGAATTCCAGGTAATGTAGTGTATTTTATGTATAACAGGACCAGCAAATAAGGGTAATACAGTCAAAGCAAGAAACTGGACGTATGGCAAAATAAATACCGGTAATAAGTCTTTTGACAGGGAGCCCGCTTGGAAGGGCACGGAAAGGCACACAGCCCACTTGGAAGGACACAATAGACGGGAGTCCACTTGGAAGGACACAATAGCAGGGAGTCCACAATAGCAGGGAGTCCACTTGGAAGGACACAATAGCAGGGAGTCCACTTGGAAGGACACAATAGCAGGGAGTCCCCGTGGAAGGACACAATAGCAGGGAGTCCACGTGGAAGGACACAATAGCAGGGAGTCCACTTGGAAGGACACAATAGCAGGGAGTCCACTTGATCAGGACACAATAGCAGGGAACCAGGAACCGTACAGGTGCAGAACCACAGCAGGAAGGTCCATAGACTTCAATACAAAGGCCCTGACTGAAAGGCAGGGCAGGTTCATAAAGGCAGAGTACTCCAGGTAACAAGGCCCAGCTGGATGTAGACTAGGGCTCAACCCAGGTAACAAGGCACACCTGAGTTCTGAGTGCTCCAGAGGGCGGAGGGAGGCCACTAGTGGTCGCAGATGTAAACACCACAGGTATAAAAAAGCCATGGTTCAGGCAGCGAAAAATTGGTTCCTGACAGATAGATAGATAGATACACCGTATTTGCTCGATTATAAGATGACCCCTCAAAATTTGAATATTAATTTGGGATAGGATGAATATAAGACTACCCTATAAGAAAAAAGGTTTATTAGTAAATATTAATTCACATGTAAACTATTTTTTCATATTTAATTAAAACTATGATTGAGAAAAATGCATTTTGTTTTTATCTCTTTGCCATCCTGCCCCCAGTTAAGCACATTTGCCCCCCAGAGATGCCTTATAACCCCCTATATGCCACTCTGCCTCCCTGATACGCCTCTTGATCCCATACTTGCCACTCTGCCCACTAGTTATGCCTTATATACCCCTTATTTGCCACTGCCTCCCTGATATTCCTTTTAGCCCCCTATATGCCAATCTGCCTCCCTAAGATATTACTTTTAACCCCCTATATGCCACTCTGCCTCCCTGATATTCCTTTCGACCCCCTATATGCAACTCTACCTCCCTGATATTCCTTTTAACCCACCATATGCAACTCTGCCTCCAGAAAGCCCTTATAACCCCCCATATGCCACTCTTACCCCCCTGACTTACCAGTGCTTCCCTAGGCTTGCCCCCCGTGCTTCAGATTCCTTGGTGTCTAGTGGGGCAGCTAGTGAGTCTGGGCGATGCAACCTCCCCTGCTGCTGTCGGGACTTCCGCTGGGGCTTCTATGAATGAGGACCGGAAGGTGATGTGACAGCCTCAGAAGAAGTGCCGGCAGCAGTGGGGGTTGTCTTCGCGCATCGCACATACGTCCACCGGCTACCAGAGAGGAAGATCCGGCTCCCTTGCAGTGCTGCGGGGGATCTGGATCTTAGTCTTGTAGTCAGACCTCTATTTGAGGTCTGATTAGAAAATGACCTTGAATATAAGATGATGGTTATTTTTCAGAGCATTTGCTCTGAAAAAAACCTTGTCTTATATTTGAGCAAATACGGTAAATATGGATGTGTGTGTGAGCATGCATGTGTACTTCTGTGTGTGTGTGAGCATGGATGTGTGGTGTATAAGTGGAGTGAGATGGAGTATGTATAAGTAAGAGTATAAGTAAGTGTAATTTGTGTAAGTGTGTTTACATATGTTGTATGTTGGAAGGGGGGCAAGGGGCAAAAAAGTCACCGACCAGTTGTGTGGGGGCAATGATAGCACAGACCAGCTGTTGAAGTTGGGGGGCCCGGGGCAATTTTTCGCACTAAGGACCCATGGCCTCTATTTATGCCTCTGCTGGTTGGACATGTAGTGCTGAGTGTCTTATTGTTCCTGCTGAGCAGAACTAATTAATTATATAAACCAAGACAAGGAGGTATCAACAAATTACATATATGTTATAAAGAGTAGAAGTTCACTTCTACTATCTTTTGTGAGATGTTATCCACATTCAATTTACTTTCATAATTCAAAGAATGTAGACCAATCAGTTACTCCAGATATAATTGGACCCAGACATTCAAAATCCAGCAGAGAAGGCTTCTCTCCCTCTAGCCAACTGACTACAAAAAGTAGAGCAGGGGAGTGGATGCAACATACAATTTCTTGCTTGCCACCTAAGTAACTGTTTTGATGTCAAAAATCAAACTTTGCCTGGCTGGGTTTGCTGGATATGTGACACATACAAAACCCAATAAGTTGTCCTTAACATGTCTAGAGTGATTTTTATCATAATATTTATTGCAATCATTGGCCAAGTGGGTGGATCTGGCAGGACCATTTTTATGTGAATTGTGTTTACTGGTGCTTGTATGAGGGCTCTCATTTCCTAGATTTCCTAACTAATACCACCATTTGTAAGTAAAATAAAATAATTGAGCACTTATGGTTCATTCTATATTTGGTAGGGAGACCAAATCTTTTGTATGGGTGCAATTTCTTTGTGGTAGTAGTAATAGGCCAGGGTGCTCCAAAATACCCAACTATATAGTGGAGTAACCCTGTAATAGAATATCAAATACATTCCCAGAGGGCCAGCTCTGTAGTCTGTTTGGTTTTTTTTGCTTAAAAATCAGTGGAAAAACCCTCTACACTCAAGCGGTTTCTTAAGACCCACTGGAACCTCTGTGTAAGCCTCTGGACGTGTGTGCAGTAACAAGTAAGAGATGTATTACACTATAAGCTAATGTGCAGAGGGAAGGGAAAGAGGGCAAATGCAGAAAGGGCATTCCACTAAATGTCTCTGCATCTACAGGGGGATAAGAACTTTATATGGGACATTCGGCTATCGTTTAGATTAAACTTTATATGGTGGCTGGAAGATGTTGGGGCCTTGATAAAATGTATGTAGAAAAACAGCATGCCAAAGATTCTTATTAAACAAGCAATCACAGTGATTTCACACATTATTATGTAATCTATTCCTTATGTAATCTATTACTCACCAGGTACTTACGTAATCTATTACCTCAAGAGGTGGCTTGAACTGTAGTATCATAAGTTTTGGAAGCAACTTGTTAATATTGCATTATTTTTTGCAATAAAATTGGCTAATGTATTTTGTAATGTAATTTTTAGATACCTCCACCCTCAGACATATTACAATGATGATTATTGTGAACACTGACGATTTATTTTGTTTCACTAAAAGATACTTTTTGGGTTTCATTTTCTTTCAAAAATCAATTGGGTTTACGAGAATAACTGTATACATATTATTATATATTACTGTATATTTTCATAAGAAAAATATGAATTCTAGCAAAATAATTTTAGGGTCAAACCAAATGTATGTGATATAATTATGTGCATTATTTAATTCAATTTTTCATTTCATAGCAAAGAAGAAGATGAAGAAGTTGACATGCTTGAAACTAAGAAATCTGGAGTAACAGGTACTGAACAAATATTGTATTGATCTCTAGATAACCTGGTAAACAAATTTACATGTTAATTTCTTTTTCTAAGCTCTTATGAGTGTTATATATTTATTTATGTTTTTTTTTTATTTCATTCAGAGCTTTACATCCCTAGCATAATATGTTCTCACTGTGACCCTAAGGAACATAATAAAGACGAAGAGGAAGACAAAAGTAGAGAAGAGAATACTGATGCAGAAAATAACTTGGAATTGTTTGTAAGTCTTTTTTTGTGGATATTGGATATTTCAATTCTTCTGTTTTAATGGAATTGTTACAAAATGGGGTAATTTGCTTTCTTTTCATATCAATGTGTTTTTAAAATGAGAAGGATAGAAACTTTGTTCTCTTGCATTTCATTCTTTGTTGGAAGGTATTTCATTGTTACAGATTTTTTTGTGCACTCTAACAGATTATTTTTACAGCTTTACAAAGCGTTAGCTTTATTGTGTGGGTTACAGTATGCACATTAAACATATTCTTACTATTTATCAAGTTTAATAGGGAATTAATCTATTGTTCACTTTATATTTTTAAGCACGTGGATAATTGTATTTTTTCCCCTTAAATCATATTTTGTTCAATTCTTTGCTAATTACCATTTCTTTTTATTCTATTTCCTGGTATTTTTGCACCAAAAAAAAGATCTCAATGACTGAGTCCATACAAAATAAATATAGATTATTGTTACTAGGGAAAAAGTAACTTTTATGTTCAATGCCATGCAATTTCTGAAAGAACCTTCAGCAATACGGATAGATTCACATGTCCTTAGTCTCCTATTGCATTCTTGTATAGTAACAGCAAGTGTCCAGTGATATTTACAAAATTCTTGCATGTTGCCCTTTGTATGTGAGATGATTTCTCATTTTTGTTACCATAATGTGTAAATTACCATATTTTGGGCTACAGGACATAAAGGGATAACTTTAAGGAAACCTTAGGCAAAAAAATGGTTTGATTGACATTCTATACCATCAATTCAACAATTTCAATTGACAAGGCACTATAAAAAGCATGGGAGTAATAACTTATTTTACTATATATAGTTTAAATTTTTTTATGTAAATCTACTATTGGAGTGCTGATCATACAAACTAAAATCACCTGGTACCTTGAGTGAATATAATTTTGTATGTAATTGCATAATGTCAACAACGTTATATTATACTTTGGTATACACCCTGAAAACAGAAATCATGGTGGAAATATAATTTTCAACTATTTTAAAATGCCATGCCTTCTACTAATTATATTAAAAAAAGCATAATCTGAAACATTTTTAAAATTTGCCTGCAAGGTAATAGTAAACCAAGAGCAAGTCCATGCATTTTTTGTTGTAATAACTAGACTTGGGCACCCGGGGGCTCTTCGTGTTCGTCTTCGTGCTCGTCTTCAGCAAAAAAAAAAACTTCGTATTCCGCGAATATTCGCCTGGTCCTGTCTTCTCTTCGGGCGAATATTTGCGGACATTCTTCGTGTTCGGGTTTTCTTCGTTTTCCCCGGTTAAGGGGTTAAAACGGGGTTAAAGCCGCTCTGGCACCAGGAGTTTAAATGTCCGTATGAGCAACTCTATTGGTCGTCAGCAGGGGGCTCGTCTGCCAATGGCAGACGAGCCCCCTGCTGGCGACCAATAGGGTCGCTCGTTCAGACTGTTAAACTCCTGGTGCCGTAATTGTCCGGCAGATCGGGTCTCCCTGTTCTATCATTTATTAACTGATAGAACAGGGAGACCAGTGGGATCTGCCGGGTAAGTTGCAGCATTGGGATTTTAAAAGTCTGTACGAGCGACTCTGTTGGTCGCTCGTACAGACTTTTAGGGTCCTGGTGCTGTAACTTACCCGGCATATCCCACTGGTCTCCCTGTTCTATCAGTTAAATGTCCGTACGAGCGACCAATAAAGTCGCTCGTACGGACATTTAACTGATAGAACAGGGAGACCAGTGGGATGTGCCGGGTAAGTTGCAGCATTTGGGTTTTAAAAGTCTGCACGAGCCACTCTGTTGGTCGCTCGTGCAGACTTTTAAAACCCCAATGCTGCAACTTGCCCTGCAGATGCCACTGGTCTTTAACTAATTGAACAGGGAGGGAGACCAGTGGCATCTGCAGGGTAAGTTGCAGCATTGGGGTTTTAAAACCCCAATGCTGCAACTTACCCGGCACATCCCACTGGTCTCCCTCCCTGTTTAATTAATTAAATGTCCGTACGAGCGAACAATAAAGTCGCTCGTACGGACATTTAACTAATTGAACAGGGAGGGAGACCAGTGGGATGTGCCGGGTAAGTTGCAGCATTGGGGTTTTAAAACCCCAATGCTGCAACTTGCCCTGCAGATGCCACTGGTCTCCCTCCCTGTTCAATTAGTTAGGGGTTAACTTTATTTTTTAAAGGGTTAAGGGGCCGTGCAAGTGAGCCTATTGGTCGCTTGCACGGCCCTTTAACCTATGGATTTCCGCTCCCGTTAACCCCTTCGATGCTGTGTTAGATAACGCAGCATCGAAGGGGTTAACGGGAGCGGAAATCCATAGGTTCGCTGGCAGGGGTTACAAAGACCGTGCGAGTGAGTCCCTGTAGGCGACCAATAAGCTCATTCGCACTGCCCTGTAACCCGTGACGGCGAACCTGCGGAATTCCACTTCCGGGAACTGCCGCGAAGCCGCGAAGACAAGGTAAGTTAGAAGAGGGGGGGGAGAATGGTAGACGAAGACGAAGACAATCACGAAGATCTTCGTGGTGTGTGTCTTCGTCTTCGCCTACGTTTTACCGCCGCCGTCTTCTCTTCGGCGTGTCTTCGGAACGAACACGAAAACGCACTCTTCGTGTTCGTTTCCATGTTCGCCCGAAGACGAATGCACAAGTCTAGTAATAACATCCTTTAACTTAAGTAATTGAATAGAACCTGTGCTATATAGATAGAAATTATTCAAACACATGTGAGGTAAAAGGATATTTTTTTAGTTTGAAATGTACTAAGTAAATCCAATACTTAGTGAAAGATAGTCCTCTGATATCCGCTAGAACAAGCCGAAGTTGAGTTCATGCATGCTGTTAACAAAATGTGGTCTTACTTTTGGCATCTCATTTAAGAATGAGTTACACATTGTATTATTGATTGTTGTATAAGGTTGTTACATTTATGCAATTTACTCTTTCACCCTCTTTTTTTTTTTTGCTAAACAGATTAATTTATTGGAGTCTCTTTCTCTCTTTCTCCCTTACTCTCTTTCCTCTCTCCCCTCTCTCTTCTTCTTTCTGTCTCTCTATCTCTTATCCCACTGATACTTGAGAAGTCTTCCCTTCCACCCACTGTCAACTTTCATAGTCAGGAAGAATGCAAAACAGTTACCAGAGCTGAGGTATTATTTGGTAAGGCTGAAGTGCAATGGGACAAAAAAAATCCCAACCTTTCAGAATCCATGGACAGTTTATAAATAAAATTGCAGATATTACACTAAGACTTCTTACCTTGCCAAAGAATAAAGGTCACATCCTATGCAAAAAATAGAAATCAAAGAAAGTTAGAAAGCTGTATGAGTACAGACAAAATACATATGTATTTTTATTATATGGTTGTCACTATATTAATGCTTCCTATTTTTCTGTTTCTTTCTTCACAAATAATTGTGTCCAATATAGTACAGTTACACCTACTTTAATGTGACCATAATAAAATGCAATCAAATGTTATAAATGTCTCTAGTTTAATTTGTTAGTAATTTTAGTATGCACAAAATAAAAAAAAAATGTCCAAAAATGTCCAAGGTTTTCCAGAGCAACCCACCTTTTGAGAATAGCTGTGAACTATTCCTTGGATGATTATTTTTCATTTGAATTACAAATCTATAAATTGACCTCATCATATTTAATTAACTCAATATACATTGAAATAAAAAGTAAAATTAGAATATAACTTTTATATGTTTCACCTAAACAAATCTTGTGTTTTGAGTTTGATTCTCCTTATAGGTGGGGAAAAATCCACACATTTTTTATTTATATCACATGAATGGAATTACTAAAAGATAAATGCTAAGTCTTGAGAAATTCTGTTTGTATTTAATTTCATTTTCCAATGTCTTAGGTTTTTAAAATAGCAAATATTAGCTCTTGATAACCTCAAATACCAAAGTTTTACCTTGTATCATTGACAGTCATACAATGATTTGCATCATCACAATGAGTTTAACTAATTAATTAATTTAACACATTGTAAATGGCTTAGATAAAGTGCTAAAATGAAACTTGACCATTTTGTTGAATTTTATTTTAACTATATATTTTCTGAAATATTTGTAATTTAGATTCGTTCTTCATAGACTTAAGTGACTCTAACAATGAAACAATATGAGTTCTTCAAATACAGCCATCCAGTATGTTTGAAACCCACAGGCATTAACTCACAAGACAGCTGAGCAGTTGACAAGTAGCATGCACCTTATGTTAGAAAAAGAAGAAATTGTAAGATTTGCATATAATTACTGAGATCATGCAAATGTCAGTTATGAATATAAAAAAAAACATAGGCATTTCACTGTTAAATCCTGACAGTTGGCATCACTGGAAAGCTCAAATGCATTTGAGTACTAGTTGGCAGAAGGTCATTAAAATAGAATTTGCAGATACATTAACACTCTTACTTTTCTTTGACTGATAGTTTGCTATTTATAGTTTACTGAGAGTTTCCAGAAAACACACAAGCGAGATAAGTTGGAGTGGGCTACCACATAAAAATTGCATAAAGTATGGGGACACTGAACCTTTTTTAAATTGATTTGAAGGAAGCTATCAATAAGTATGCATAAAGTCAAGACAGAAATGATGGTTCTGACATGTGAAAGAGAAGACAGAGACTGTTGCAGGATTTTCATAACAACGACAGTCAGCTACTTTCACACAGCAAATTAACCATTAATAATATATATATATATATATATATAAATAAATATATTTCCATAATTTGATAAACTTCACAAAGTCAATGGAACACAACTAGAAAGGTCTAAAGATACAATGAGATTATGAGATTGTTGGCTGCCTTTGGCATAAGTATCAATGGTTACAGGTTTCACCCATTGGATTTAGATTGTCACATGTTACATAGGCAGTCTGCTCCCTGAATATGACTTAAAGTTGAATTAATTGTAATAATAGCAATAGAACAGTAATTAAGCTATAGTTTTTAAAATAATATGTTTATTGAACTTTACCAGTGATTGACCTGTTGGCATCCACAACTAAAATTCCAAATTTTTACAACATTTGGCCTGTAAAATAGTAAAACTTTATTATAATAATTAGCTATGCACAGAATACAAAAAAAATATTACAAAGCGCACATGGCACATTATGAATGACGGAAAATTTCAACCAATTTATTACTATATTTTAATTAATTGGTAATTATTTTGGTAATTTAATTAAATCATCATCACATTTAAAAACTAAAGCCAACCCCTTCAGTCCCAAGGGTTTTTGGTACCTCAAGTTTCTTTTTGCCATTTTTGCGGTATGTCAGTTCAGCGATTATTCCCCTTTCCTGCGAATAGTTTACCCATGTAAGCTATATATTGTTTTTTCAAGGAGAGAGAGGGCTTCCTTTGGATTACAAAATTAGCTGAAAATTTAGGATGAGAAATTTAGTAAAAACTAACAAAAATTTGAAAAAAATTAATTTTTTAAATATATTTTCCCATCTGAATCCTCACAAAATTAGGTAAAGTGATGGAAAATCCACTCCAAATGTATCAATTCAAGTGTCCTGATTTCATATATACCTAATTTATATATAATTTCCATACTTTCCCAGCACTTATTGGCAACAAACTATGAGGTGTACATTATTTTTTACAAAGCTGTAGAATTTGTACATTAGGTATGATGGGATTGCAACTCTAATTTTAAACAAATTTTAAATTTTTTTTTTAAATTGTGTTTTATTTATTTTTTTCAGCTTGTGAGAAGCTGCGATCCCCCTGCACCGATCACACATCACACACATCTCCATGCAAGTCTCCATAGGCTTGCATTGGGAGTCACAGTGTCCGTGATCAGTGCATCATCGGAGCGATCAGATATCCCAGCAGGGTCTAGACCAACCCTGCAGGGGATATCCTGTCCTCTGATGAACTTCCGGGTGAAGTCAGCAGTGATGCAACCCGGAAGGGAACGCCTGGTCGCGCGATCTGGCATTTTAACTGTAATGACTTTCCAACAACACATTAAATTTAACAGTGCTTAAAATGTAAGTAACCTTTCTTTAGTGTTTAAATCAACCAATATGACTGTATCTGCTTCTGAGTCTGAAAAAGTTAGGTAGCCTCCTAAAACTGCCTGCATTTGTCTTGCAAATAAATTGTGTACCATACCATGTCAGAAGAAACAGGATCCTAGCAAACATAGCAGCAGTATGAAAATCCATCTTAAAAGCTTTTACCATTTGGAGGTACGTAATCATAGCCATAAATTTGCTCATCACTGTCATGGTCCACCCCGTCAGCCCGGAATCTGTATTTATTTAATCTGTGCCCCGTCTGTTCCAGAATGGTGGAATAAATCTGTATTTAAGAGGAGGGCTGCACCCAGGTAAGCAGATGCAGGTGGTCAGGTTGTTAGTCTACACAGTGCTGTGAACTCGCAGGTGACCTCTAGAGGCTGCAACAGACAGGAAACCTATTAAATAAATGTTTAATGGAAGGAAAAAAGGTTTAAAAGGTTTAAAAGGTGGAACCCTGACAATCAACATGTTTCACTCTACACAATCTAAGGAATGCCTGATGGAATTCCAAAACACTATACATTACTGTGTAGCATAATGACAGTGTCATTCCTTCATAGAGATCAGCTGCGGCCCTAGGGATATGTTTAACGCCTTAAGTACAGGGCTGTTTTTTTCTTTTTGTACCATTCATACCAATGTATAAATAGCAGAACAGCACTCCAATATTTCTGGTGATTGAACTGGGCTCCACCAGCACCCCAAAATATCACAAATAAAGTCGCTCAGCACTCCAGTAGTTCAGTGAGGTATATTTAATTCAGCAACATGGGCAACGTTTCGACCTTACAGTCTTTATCGAGCCATGGACGGTCTTTATTTGTACCATTCATGACAGAAGCTGTTTTAAAATTTTTGCACTGCTCGTTTTTAGCTGTAATTTTCTCTCGTTTAGTGTAGCCACATAGGTTATACCGTATTTGCTCGATTATAAGACGAGGTTTTTTCAGAGCAAATGCTCTGAAAAATACCCCTCGTCTTATAATCGGGTTCGTCTTATAATCAGACCTCAAATAGGTCTGACTATGAGACTAAGATCCAGATCCCTCGCAATGCTGCAGGGGACCTGGATCCTACTGTCTCCCTCCCCCCCCAACTTACCGGTGCTTCTGAGTACCTGGTGTGTAGCCGGGGCAGCGTGTAGATGTCTACGCGATTCGCGTAGACAACTTCCGCTGCAGCTAGAAGGAGCTGCGGTTAGCAGCGGGGGTTGTCTGCGTCCATCGCGCAGACCTTCCCCGGCTGTCAGAGATCAGAGTTCCCCTCACTGGGGAATTCTCTCTGATAGGTGTGTATTGATGTTCTGAGAAGCTTTACTCAGAGGTTGACATTTGGTTATAATTTACTGTGTAAAAACGTAAATGATAGAAATTATAGTCTTGAGTGTCAGGTGATTTTATGTTAAGGTAGTTAAGGTATTTATGAGAATCTCTAGGTTCATTAGTATTTTTTGTCTGCATCCCATAGGCAAGTATAATATTTGCCTTGGAAATGGTGGGTTGTCACAAGACCACACCTTGTGTATCTCAACCTGTGCACCTTCCAGTTACATTTTTTTTTTCTAATTTAATGAAGTCAGTACTTTACTAATTATAAGTAAATGCAGAGAAAAATAATGATGCATAGTTCTATTTTATTTCAATGAAGTACATTATAATAAACATTATATAGCTGAGGCATGTCGTTAAAGCAATACTCAAGGTAACCGAAGTTTATTAATAGATATGCTTGCTATGGTATTATGCAAAATGTGGTTACTCTATTAACCTGCTTGCTTTTGGTAAATGTACATAAAAGTCATGGAATAAATGTCATGCTTTACCATACCTGGGAACATTTACATAATGCTCAACTGAAGTAATCGCCTGTTATGGGCCCAGATGGATATGGGTTTGGAAATGACTGTTTTACCACAAGGTTCTCAAATGCAAGCCAGTGGACCAGTGGCTGGATTTCATGGATAATGTGCTAAAAATGATATCACTGGCAAAACTGGACAAAAAGCAGAAACAAAAGGGAGTGGGTGGAACTAACCAACATTTCCTATCTCAACATACTGTTCTGGAGGTCTGACAACCAGCAGTGATATCTAGAGCCTCCAGAGCAGGAGAGTTCCCAGTTATGTGTATAATCCTCTTGATTACTTCAAAAATGTTGCTTTAACTGCTTGCTTGAGTCCTACCTTATTTTACAGCACAGGAAAATCAGTTTTGATATGCAATCTAACATAAAGACTCTAAAAGTATAATTTTCTTTATAAAATAACTAATTTACACTTCAGCATGATTGTGTTGTCTTAAAACACCCTCATATTATTTTATCATTTCAGTTGAGTCAACACTTTGTGAAAACTAGAATCACTTCTTCTGAAGATGAATATAACCATGAAGTTCTTGGACAACCCAGATTTCAAACTGAGGAACAAATACATCAATCAATGGAATGTCTTGAAGATTACAAAACTGGATCGTTGACACTAGATGAGCATTCTAAACCTGATAATTTACAGGAATCTGAAGAATTTATTAAAACAGATTTAACAGCACAGTCTCTGGGAGCTGAGCAATTTGGCAGTATTTCAGCAGCTGGTCCTAAACTAGAGGCTTCAACTATTTTACAAAAAGATGCAGAGAACAACGAAATTATAACATTGAGTGATTCAACCTTAACTGAAGAATGTACAGAATTAGTAGGCCAACCACCAGAAGATATAGGTCCAACACCGGGCAATGAAATCACTGAAAAGTTATTCCTTAACAAAAAGAACAATTTGTCAGTTAGTGATATGGACAACACAACTGCAGAAACAGCTTCCTTTGTGCAAACAGAATCATTGCAGTTAACAGGACATTTGGATGACAATGCTAATCCACATTCATATTTTTACCCAAACAATAAAGAGTGTATAAATTCTGAGCAAGCAGAAATTCTAGAATATAGGGAAACAGAAAATCACCATCATTTGGCTTATATGTCAAGCGATATAATAATGGTAAGTAAAGACATTGGAAGTAAGGAGGAAAAATGTGCCACAGATGACGCACATGGTAAAATATCACAGAATTGGGAATCGGAACATGGGTTTGTTACCAATACTATTTTCCAAAAGAGTATTATAGATCTAGAAGAAATATCTGACTTAAATTTTCCTAGTGATACCTTTCTCATTAGAAAGGTACAAAAGGGCACAGATGATGCATCCACTGAAAATAAGCTACTGCTAAATACATCTGCCTTTGTTAGTGAAGAAACAGAAACAGCATGTCAAGGTACCGAACAAGATAAAAAACTTAATGTAGACAATCATGAAGATACAGACTTGACTCTTCTACATAACAACATTGTGCCAATAGCCAAACAATATTGTTTTCCACTAGATGACAATAGTTCCACATCTACTTACTACAATCATCCAGCTGACAAGACACCTTTAAACCATTCTGATTGTCAAAACCCGCAAGAACTACACAGTTTTACGTACCCTTTGTTGCAAGACAATGAGAGGGAAATTACTACTGATCAAAAGGAAACAACGGACATGCATGGACTAAGCAAGATGGACAAATCCACAGAAAAAGACTATGTGCCTGAGGACATTTTTCAGATTGCTGGTACCTTGGACTATACTCACGCAGAAAATATAGGCGATACCATGCCACATGAAAGTAGTGAAATATCAGAAAGTCCTCCACACCAAGGGATGTTCATAGAGAAAGTCATCATTGCTGTGATGACAGAAGAGAAAAGCCACAGTGAAGTAAATACACAGGGTGATGATCATAGGATGAGATGCTATATGGGTAAGGGTGAAAGTGAAAGCAACAAGTTAACAGAAGAATCACAGATAGGTAGTGGGCCTCCTTTTCAAATGTTAAGTGATGATTTAGAAGGAAACTTAATTATTGATCCGGGGGTACACACAGACCTGGTTAGAGCTGAAATTGTGGATAATGATCTAAGTATAGATGAAAGAACAGAAGACATAGCAGGCATTGTGATGGCAAGCCCATCTATATTAAATTGTTTTTGTGAAGAAAACATAATTTGTGCAGGTGCAAAAGAAGACCAGCCACAAAGTTATTGTGACAAGATCTGCAGTAATGTGACCACAGCTGATGAAGGTGTTTTAAATGTAGATTATTCTATCAGGTCAAGTGCCCATTTTTCAGAAGAATTTACAGATGATATTGATACTAAAGGTGAACACCTAGCTATAAAGTTACACAATGAAAACAGAGTTTATGAGTCAGCTATGGAATGTGTGGCGTTCCCAGAAAGGCCGCTAGTGCATAATAGGACAGCTAGTAAAGTTCAAAATGTTAACATAGAACCAAACCAGGAGGAGACTTTGACAGGTTCATCCATTTCAAACAGTATCCCTGATACTGAAATACAACCACAAACCTTAGAAATTAAAGAACAGGGCAAGTTAGGGAATAGAAAACAATATCAAGAACCACTTCCTGAAAAGCCAGGTGAATCAGACAACATAAGTTCCAATACTTTATCAATCGACAATGTAAGCTCCAAAGTCTTCTGTTTTATTATGTTTGTAGTGTTTGCAGGTTTAATGTACCATTATGACTTTCTGGTGTGTTTTGCCCTGTATCTTTTCTCATTATACTGGTTATACTGGGAAGGAGATAGGAATAAGAAGCCTCTTAAAAAGGAGTAAGATAGATTCTACTTCCGAAATGAATAATATTTTTCATAAGAACCTCTTATAAAAAAAGTTGTCATGCTCACTACTTTTAAAAAAACCAGTGAGGCAAAAATTGTTTGCTGCCTTTCTGTAGATTCCATTTTTTTCATGGAAATACTGTTTTCTGCCAAGCATAAGCACCAGCTGCAATGTGCAATGATACAGAAAAACTGTCAGCATACTTAGATACTTTCCTACCACCATTGTGGCCGGTTCAGGGCTTACCCAATAGATCTGTGTCCATGCTACCAGCAAGGACACTTGTCACAAGCATTCAATTCAAACATCAGCTTAGATGATCAGCATAAATTTAGAAGGTCTGTATCATGCACAGAAGACTTTATTTATATAATAAAATTAAGAAAATGTTTTTTGTGTGTGTGTCATGTTCCTTTAATATTGACAAAGGACCACATTTGAAAGATCTTTAAGAGCTCTTTGGAGATTAGTTCTCAATACATCAAATGATATATGTTAGATGCACTAGGTTAATATTTTCCATGTTTTTAAGAATGTTTTTGTTCTTTGCCTTTCTTTGA